>JARHVA010002894.1:787500-872500 GCA_037957365.1 Torreya grandis | reverse complement strand
CCCTATAAAATCCCATTGAAAGATCATTTGGAAAGGGTTAGAAATTATCACTAAGCAAGCAAGAATACAATCAAGAATAATCAATCAATCTTCAAAATTCTATGCATACAATCAACCAGTATATTTAAAATCTTAATTAAATCCTTACACTATTGCTTATCCAACTCAAGTACATCTAGTTTAGAAGTTTGAATTTTCAGATACATACTTGCATAAAATACATCAATTGGGATAACTACATACAGATTGATCCCTCTTTGAAGTATTGGTATGTAGACAATATGCACACACAAGGGGTACGGATCCATGTACAATGAATCTTACACAAACTAACTCCCCCTTCTTTCTCAAAATTGGTCAAAACATAATGGAACAAATGGTTTTAAGAGAAAATATAATCTATAAGGATCTTTATAGACTTCCAACTACCAAAACTTCATGAACAGGGTCACATAGACCTAGCAAACAAAATCCAAAAAGTTTAGATTCTTAAGACAATAGTAGCAAAGGTAGAATATAGTGATAGTACCACTACTATCCAGTTTTGATGCTCCTTTTCAATCACCAAATGAAGTTTAGATCTTAGTTTTTGATAGTGTCACAATCCTACATAGTGAATTCTAGCCTCTATCTTAGTTTGATCAATCAGTTTCCAACTAAGTCTACTTTTTCATCTCTTATTATTATTTTTATATAGGTCAAAATTGTAATATAGTTTACACAAATTAGTAGCTTAATTATTGTATATTTATTTACTAATTTTACTACTCAGACCCCTTTAACTAAATTAGGAATAATATAATAATATTCACAAAATTATTAAATCAGATGTGAAGAATATGGATTATAAAAGTGGGGAAATTTTTAAAATCAAACTTTCTTATCAAGGGGGGAATGAAATAGGTGGTGGGGTAAATGTATTAGAAATTAATGTAGATAAACTCTTTATCAAATTCAAGACACCAAAGTTATGTTTTTCAAAAAAACATAACTTTAGACATTAAAAACTCAAAAAAACTTCTCCTAACCACACAAATATTGGGTTATCAAATAAATTATGAAAACATCCCATGAAGGATATATACATGAAAATTAAAATGGACCAACCTTTCCATAAGATGTTCCCCATTCCTCAAGACCCCTTACAAATCTATTAGTCTACTATGAATATTAGGTAATTATGTGAGAAAGAAGTAGCACTATAGATTATTTATAATTCTCCTCTCCCAATCTACTCACCTACCACAACCCAATAGATATTGTCTCTATGATGATTCCACCTATAGGGTTTGATATTTGATTAGAGATAGGATATGTGCTATGAATCACATCTTTTGAGGTGATTTTGAGTTTTATATTTTACCTTTTGTTCATTAAATTTTATTTTAAATGACTTGGATTTTAAATTTTAATGGCCCTTTCTATTTCTCCTCCATATGGATTGAAAATACCAAACATTGGTGCTAAAAATAACTATTACTTTAAAACTTTGGACTTGGTTACCAATACAGATAACTTAGGGAACATGGCTTCTAAGAGTCTTGATTATTCATGTGAAAGAAAAGTGATATATTGACTTTGACCTTTTTTAATCCAAAGTGTAATAAAAGGAATGGAAATTAAGGGAATATGGACATGAAAATTTTTGAATTACTTTGAATTATAAAAAATGTGATAATGTGGAAAGGATACAATGATAGGTAAGTATGACTCCTTATCATAAGAATGTATGTAAGTGTAGGGAAACATGCTAACATAGTTTGTTGTGAAAGTTTTATCCACAAAAGAAACAAAAAATGAGGCTGAAAATATGGAATCACAAACTTGTAACCATTTTTGAAGATTATAAAAAGAACACTCAGTTTACAAAAATATTTTCAAATAATATTTAGATTTTATGAGGAGAGTTTGGTCCTATCCATGGTCTTACACTATAAATCACAAAATTAAAACCCATGTGGGTGTAAAATGGGGGAAATAGTATTTGTGCAGATAGTCTAGTGTTATCCATGGTCTTGCATTACAATTCATAAAATAAAAATCCAAGTGTGTGTAAAATGCATTGGAAAATAAAAAAATTATGAGAAAGAGAAAAATTATGAAAAATCGATGTGTGAAAGAAAAAGGTATTCATGATGAAAACCATGTCCTATCCAAAGTATTACAATGCAACTCAAGAATTAGAGAAACCAAAGGACTAAAGGAAGGAACTAATGTTTGCGTATAAGATATAATATTGTAATAGGTGAGATCAATAGAGGAGTCATACAAGAAGTGTTATTAGGAAAATATATAGAATAATGAAAAAAAGGGAAATATTTAAGCAAAAATTGTGAATTAATAAGTTCTTTAAAAACATGGTCTTCATTAGTTTTTATATGGTAGGTGTTAGTACCAAGAATGTATTTTACTAAATAATGTACCCACCATTTTTTAGAATATTCTTCTTATTTATCATCAATGTTGTCTAATTTGAGGACTAGATCACCAACATTACAAGTTTAGATTTTGACCTTTTTATTATGTTTCTTGTGATATGAGCCTTGTATTGATGGTTATATTAAAAATGACTAAACAATGTTCATCAATAAGGTCTATGTCATGAAGGATATCTTCACATAATTATTCATCAAGAATTATACTATTAAGAGATATACATAAATATGGGAGTTTGTCTTCTAATGCTGAGATGAATTAAGAACCATATACTAGTTACAATGGTTTTTCCCTAGTGGTAGTATGCAAAGTGTGGGGTATAAGTGAATATGTCAATCAATGTGAGAATTTTAGATGGTCTTTTTAAGATTTTGTTGATAATTTTGTTAGTGGCCTCATCTTGGCCATTGAATTATAGATGGTAAGGTGTGGAAAATTTGAGATAAATTTCAAATTTAGCACATAATTGTTTCGTGTCCTTATTTTTTAAATTGTCAACATTATAAAAAATGATAGTATAGGGAACTCTTAAGTCAAAAATGATTTGGTTAAGGATAAATATATAAATAGTTTTTATGATGACATTGACAAGAGGCATGACTTCTACCCATTTAGTAAAATATTTACCATGATAAAGACATGACCATATTGTGACCAAGGTAATTTACCAATGATATGTAATCCTTGTATGGAGAATGGCCAAGTAGACCCCATTGTTTAGAGTTCAGTTGATGGTGAATGGATTAAATCATCATAAAGTTAACAAAGATTACACTTTTTGACAAAACTATTAGCATCTTTCTCTAAATTAGGAAAAATGTATCCCATAAATAAGAATTTTCATGTTGTATCATGTCTACTATAGTGACCATAATAAATTCCCCCATGTGCTTATTTGAGGAGATGAGGAACCTCTTTTTGCATCACACAGTGGTGAAGGGTACCTTCTAGATTATAGAAATAAATGGTGTTGTATAGAAAGACATATTTGAAGGATTGTTTATGTATTATGGTATTTTTATGATAATTTATGATTGGAGGATAGGTTTGATGTTCAAAGTACTAGATGATGTTTTTATACCATGGGATTTATCCAATAGTGACAACCTCAATGTGAAAAATGAGTTAATATTTTGGCTGGATAGAGGAAGGTGGTTTTATTATATGGATAATAAATTGGGAATAATTGGATAATAAATTGGGAATCATTAATTACTTGATGAGGATGAAATAGAGATGTTGAAAAAGCAAGAGAATCAGCTATGGAATTTTGATCTCTTGGAATTGGCTCAATGGTAAAGAAGTAAAATCTTTGGCAAGTGTGATTTCCATTTGATTATATGTAATTATATTTTCACTTTTACGTAGATAATCACCATTAAAATTGTAATAAATAAGTTATGGGTCTATTTAAGTGTGTAGATATGGGATATCCAAGTCGATCAATGATTTCCTACCTAAGATGAGAGCTTCATATTTGGATATGTTGTTAGTAACATAAAAATCTAATATAAATTACAAAGGGATGATCTTACCATGTAGGTTTTCTAAAATACAACCTTCCCCATCTCCTTGGATGCATTTGGCACCATCAAAGTGGATGGTCCAGGTGTCATTTTACAAATCAATGGTAACTTTTAGTGAGGTCTTTAATAAGTACTCTAGATTTAGTAGTATTGGGAATCAAATTAGTATCTTCTTGATTATTTGACTCTAAATCAATAGATAAATTATGGAAATAATCATTAATGGAGATAACATGGTTAATACCTTCAATATAAATAATGGTTTCATTGGGGAGATTATCCTAAAGGTGATTCATATCTTGTATATGTGCCACTGCAAGTTGGTCAGTGATAACTTCCCTTTGATAGATTTTTTATGACAATTAAGAGGTCAAATTCCATCAAAAGGACCATCCATTTACCAATTATATCTCTAGGTAGGAATTATTTGAGAAGAAATCATGAATTGGATTAGACTGGATAATGACATAAGTGGTTTGATAAATGATACAGTGATGGAAATTTTTATGTACAAAGTTAGATAGTAAGGAAATCATGTTATAATTTAGTATAACATTTTTGTAGTCAATGAGACCTTGACTAATGTATTAAATAGTGTAATATCTACTAGCATCATCTTATTGAGAATTCATTCCCCTAATTTATATGTGAGTATAAGAGGAGTATAAGATTAAAGGATAGTCATTTTAAGGTGGGAAAATGGTGGAAAGCTGGATCAAAGATTTTTTCAAGTTATCAAATGTTTTATGGCATGAATCTATATATTCTAGAGCGTTACCCTTTTTTATAAGGGAGTCAACAAAGTAGATAAATAATCCATTTCTATGATGAATCATCAAATTTTCCCAAGAATTCTAAGGTAAGTGTGAATGTTGGGAATGGAATGAGGAATGGGCATGTTGAATATATAATCTATTTTTGTGGGATTGACATCAATACTATGAAGAAAGACTAGGAACCCTAAAAATTTACTAGATGTGATGCCAAAGACACACTTGTATGGGTTAAGTCTGACTTTATATTTTATTAATTGATCAAAAATGATATATAGATCAATGAGGTGTGTTATGCAACTCTTATATTTGGAAATAAGGTTTTTAAACTAGGTTCCCACTATCTTATGTATAATATCATGGAAAATGTAAGTCATGGCACGTTGATAAGTGGATCTAACATTTTTAAAGATGAAACGAATTTTGATGTAGCCATAGGTACCCCATTCTATATAAAACGTTATTTTGTGTTAGTCTTCAGGGGATATGTGAATTAGATTTTAGATTTAAAACCCATCCATAAGTGATAAAATTTCATAACCAATAGTTAAATCTATCATGGGATGTATTTAATACAATGGAAAATTATATTTTGGACACGTGAATTTAATATTACATAAATTGATGCATATATAAATGACCATGGTGACATTTTTACAAACCAAATAATATTTAATACCCATTTAAAATAGTCAATATGTTTGATAAACCTAGCATCTAAGCATTTAATTATTTCTTTATGACATAAAATGGAAATTTTGGGTGGACATTTATATTGTTTTTATCTAATGTTTTTACATTTATATAATTAAGGATGTTATATAAAATGATACTAGGGTTGATTCCTAACATATCCACATATGACCAAGCAAAGTTTTCATGATACTTATTAAAGAATAAGCTAATGTTATCATTATCTATTTGTGTGAGTTATTTAGATATAATGATGGGTGTAGGACATGATGGTGTACCATATTCTATTCTTGTTGCTTCTTTAATGAGCATAACATTTCCATCATAAAAATAATATGGGGAATTAGGAAGATAAGAAATAGGATCTGTTTTAGGTTCCACACTATTAATGAAATTATTAAAATGAGGAGCTTTTCATTTCAAGTTTCCAATTTTATGATGTTGTAGTGGAAGTTGAGTTCTTATGAAGTAACTCAAGTATGGATTCATCACTAGTGAACATGGGCAAGATTCCATAGTATTACATGTCTACTTCATGATCAATGACTTTATTACCTTGGTGATCATATCTAGAATTTATTATCATATGTATGTGGCTTTAGAATCAATGGTAATTTTAGGTGTAGGTGGAATTTTTGAATGAAGTTAATTTAAATCAACCATATTGGTAATAGGTGTATTAGGTTGTGTTGCAAATGAAGGTTTAGTACATGTAAGTTGGGTATTCTCGGTGGTAACTATAGGATCATGGGAAGGAATGAAAGATGATAGATTGGTTGGTAATATATAAGGTATAAATTATTCCAAATTTTCTAAATTTTCTAGAGGTAATATTTTTAAACTCCCCAAGGGGTATCAAGAAGTGGAGGATTAATGAGAGATACATGACCTTCAATTTCTAATTAACTATTAGTTGGTATATGAATAACATTAACATTCAATGTTGAAGGCATGTATTTTGGCTAATGTTTGTTGATGGTGTTTCACACCCAGGTATCTTGATTGAGCTTGAGCCACAATATAATTGTCATAATAGGTTTGGGAAATAGTGCATGCATTTATCTTTAAAGGACAATCATAAGTAGATGTACCTAGATTGCTAAATTTTTGGGGCAACATTGTTAAAATATCTTAAAATAATTGTGTGACTCCATATTCATTACATATGAATTCATATTCTATGCAATAAACTTTGTGTACATTATATGGAAGAGGACATTTAGTGATATCATTGACTAGAGGGATGGTAAAATCACATGGTAACAAATAAAGAGGAAGCCACTACAAAATATAAGGAAGTAACTTAGTGTTATTTAAAGTGTTTTGTAAATCATTTGGTTTATCATCATGGAAGTCAACAGGAGTGACCTATAAGTTTGGATTCATATTAATGAATTTAGGTATAGGTGACCTATTAATTCATGGATTGGTTGGAATATGATACAAATATTTTAAGTTTTTTAGTTGAATACTCCATTAATTAGGATTGGCTTCATGTTTATAATGTTTTCCATTATGGATACATTTAATACATTAACTACCTAAAGAGGTAATTACCCTCGTGTGATGCATCCATGGGTGACCTAGGTTTATATTTAGGATAGTGGTAAGTCATGGACCATGATCTTGGTATGTATGGTCTTGGATCCAAAAGTGAAGGGTGAGCCAAATACAACCAAGTGGTTTTTTATTTTTCTTAATAAATCATCGACATGTGAGATGAGTTTTTTTAAGGTGATCTTTGGTATACCAAAGTTATTGAATTAAACAAAGGGAGATAACATTAATTCTTATCCCTTCATCAACTAAGACATTTTGAATAAGGGTGTTATTAATTATGATATTAATGAAAAAATGTGGATCATCAACTCAAAAATTAATTTCATAGTTAATCATATCTTCTTTAAGAAATTATATGGAAGGTTTGAAGTAAGTACAAATGGTTTCAATGGTATGTACTTCTGTTAGTGAAGGATCTTGAAGAGGTTGTTACGATTCAAGGGATGGTTGTTCTTCAATGTCTTATAATTATTACACTAAGAATTTATGGTGATATGGACAGGTACAAACTAACTACATGAGGGGTATTTTATAAATAATTGAGTTGAGATCTTATAAGAAGTTCCAATGAGATTTTTAAGATGAAGAACCAACATGAGGCTTAGAAGGTAAAATGTTATTGATAGGAAGATAAGTAGTTTTAGGTTCTAGTTTGGGAGTGTTTCCTCATTTGTTTCATAAGGTATGGTAGTGGTAGTGTTGTCTTTGAGAATTTGTTCATCAAGTTATTGTTTTTTTAGATTATTGATGGTATCTTTGTGGTTGGATTTACATCAATAGTTAACTTTAGATGTGTTCACATATTGAGAATTGGTATAATATTGGTTGTAGTTATAATCAATTATGCATATATCTTCATTTGAATGTTGAGGGTTGGAAGTAGAAAACATTTTTGGAAGTTTAGAGGAGGAAGGATTGGTATCTTGTTTCTTTTGAGAGGCATTAGCATAATTATGATGATGTATTTTTATCATAACATCATGATTACATGTATCTCCTAACATAAAATTTGGTAATCCCATGACATGTTTCATGTGAATGACCCACATTGGCATGAAACCAACATAAAATTTTAGGATCATACCATGTAGGTGGACTATTGGTGTAAGTGAAAGGTTTAGAAGGAGATAATAATTGTTTCAGTTGTTCAACAATTAAGGGTGCATGGGAAGCTTTGGAGTTATCAACATTGGACACTCCTGGTTTTGTTTGAGGAAGATTTCAAGTGATTAAATTACTAGATTTTGGTAAATATCCCTTGATGGTTTTAATGTCAGGGTAAAACTATTTCATAAGAAAGTCTTCTCTTTTAGCTTGATCAATGGCATCATTTAGTGTTTGGGGAGAAATTTTTTGAACCTTATATTGAAGGGAAAGTGTTAAGGTAGTTATGAATAGTTTAAATTGGCTATCATTAATTAGGTTATGATTGAATTTATTATCCAAATATTTACATCGTTTAATTAAATCATGATCTAATTTAGAAGGGGATTGTTTATCATTGATGAAATATCTAAGATAATTTTTCAAGAATATCCATATGTTGAAATTCTTTAACTATATGATTGATTAAATCCTTGAGTTTCCATATATAATGTTGACGGAGTTGATTATGAAATTTTAATACATCTCCTATGAATGTTTTGACTAAAATTTTGGTAATGGAAAATGTATTAGTTTCAATTCACTCTTTACAAAGATTACCAAATGCTTTAATGAAAGATGCAGGAACTTTAATCCCATCATATTTAATATTTGGAGAGATATTTGCAATACAAATAGAAATAATGAAGGGGGATAAAGGTTCATTTTAAATATTTTGGAGCATCTTGTTGTTCATAGGGAGTTGGGGAATGATATTTCCCATGGCATCTCTAAGAGGTAGATGGATAAAATTTTGGCTATTTTGAGGTAGGAGAATAGGGGTTTGATTATTCGTGTTTAATAAATGATGTTGTATTTTAATAATTTGAGAAGTATTATATATTTTCATAATATTTATTTATTGCACTATTTATGTAATATTTTGAGTGGTGTCAATTAGTGGATTGGGGTTATTAGTGTTTAAAGGTGGATTGTGGGGATTGTTAGGAAGAACATTCCCATAATTGGTATTAGGGGATGAGTTATTAGGTGAAGGATTGTTAGGAGATGGGTTTTTTTTTTTTAAAGATTTCCTATAGAGTTATATGTTAAGCTTGTGTCAATTTCTCCTATACTATAATGAGATGATTTAGAGATAAAGTTGTCTTGAGAAGTATTAAATGGATCTAATCCATCATTGTCATCAATTAGGATAATTCAAACCATATTAAATTCCAATTATAAGGGTTGAGTGAAAGTGCACTTAGAGTGAGAATCCTTTTAAGAAATAAGGGTATGAAGGAACTAACATCCCATATATCTTCTAAATTTGTAAAGGTTGTCCAAAAAGATTTTGATAGGAGATTTTATGATGCTTGAAATAAGAATCTAAGTTTAGAGAGAAAAGGTGAAAAGTAGGAGCAAAGTCAACTAGATACAAAAAAATATTGGCCAAGAGGTATAGAGTCAGACAGGTTGATAAAGTTTAGAAGGAAGACCAATAGAAAAATTTAAGAAAGGATATAGTCATATCAATCGACTATGATATGTGGGGAAGAAATAGAGAATATCCTACGAGAGATTAGATCAAACAAAATGGCTTTGTTATGTGGAAGATAAAAACCATATGATACATAGTTGAGTAGGTCAAATGTGCTCTAAGGATAAAGATAGGTTTTTATAGTTATGACTATAGATGATCTAGTGTTATTTTGTATTATATGTGAAAGAAACACACATGAAACTAGGTTGAACCAATCAATATATTTATGGCACATCTTGCAAAATTATAAAATAATAAATATTAAAATAAGAGTGTTAATCTATGTGATCATTCTTAAATGTTTTAAATTATAATTTGTAGAAATAAATTTGATAGGGAGTTGGTTGTAAAAAGGAACTAGAAAGGTAATTTAAGGATGGTTTTGGGTAGTTAAGGCTAAAATGGATATTTATTATTCATGGTACCAAATTCCTATTGGGGCCTACACCATCACTTCACAATATTACAAAAATAAGGGTGTTGAGTGCTTTGCCAATATATAACATCAACCCTATATTTATACTTGACTAGAAAATTGATTTAGCTTTCCCATTGGTGATGAAATCTAAATAGGTGGACCTTGGGTAAAATTTATATTATGTGGTTTTGAAGTGTGTTAATAAAAATAGTGTGACTAAATCAATAAATTAAAGCTTCATATTTAGTCTATGTGTGATAGTCTAAGCAAGCAAGTGATGAAATGAAAGATGAGTTAATTGGTAGAAATATGAGTTAATTTTTTTGTATGAAGAGTATAAGGTCAGTTAAGATGACCAAGTCTAAAAATAGTATAGAACATAAATGATTAGGTTAATTTTATCTATTGAAGTAATATTTAGAAAAACATAGTCAAACAATTCAACTGAGATTTCTACGTAAGAAAATAGGCTATAGAACTATGTTGATCTAGTTCACTGTAGAGTTATACTTTTTGTAGACTAAAAATAAATAAAAAATATGATTGTAATGAGGAAAATAATTCATTGAGATGGTGAGAATGAACCTGATGATTTTGAAGATGTTGAGTTTGATATTTTTAATAATATGCCATCCATATGAATAATGTTAATCTATTAACATAGTTGACTAGGTTGACTGAGTCAAAACATTTGTATGTAAAGAAGTGAGTTGAGTTGAGCAAGTCGATCTAGTTACTTGTGGTTGAATATTACTTTCACAAAGAAATACAGAGTTAATCAGAGTGATTGTGTGTTAAACCTATGCACATAAAGTTAGACTAAGTCAATATATTCAATCCAATAATGGTAAAAATAAAATAAATAATAAATGATAGGAAATAAAGGTGTGAAATAAAACATGCAAGGGTTAGTTCGTAGTGGGTTCACTATAATCTATAAAGGGAAAGTGAAGCTAACCTAAAAATCAATCTTAGATTAGAAATGATAAATAAAACTATCCCTTCCACTTATTAAAACATTTAGACAATCAATGTCATGACTAATATGGATCCAATAGACCTAACTAAGGGGTCTTTTACCACAAAATACCAATAGAGAGGGTTCCAAAGCCTCTACTAAATAAATACCACACAATAATCCTAGATAGGTCTTACGTTTTCTTATCAAAGTAAATGAAAAATTAAAGTAAATATAGCTTAGTGGTCACCAAATCTTGTGGCATAAATTGGGATAATAAACATAAAAGTAAACATGTAAAGAAGAACTCTCCTGAAGTTAATTTAGAGGTAATAATAATGCATGGAGAGAGAAATACTTTCACAATCCACTACTAATGTTACTTCTATCTACCAAAATAGAGGAGTAATAGTTATAAATACTTACCTATAAGATGAACCCATCGAGTCTCAATATCTCCCTTGGCCAATGGTGTTATGCAAGAGGTTATTGTGGTTTGTAAGGATCACAAAAATAGACCAGATCTAGGCTATATGAATTATTAGATGCATCTAAGACCTTCAAATAAGATAAGATTATTATATCTAAGTGTAAACCCTAAGAAATGAGTCCTTAAGTAGAATGGTGGAAGAGCATATTATAAATAAGGGCAAATGAATGGTTATCTCTCTCTCTTATTAAAATGGCAAAAAAGATATGTTTATATATCTAGGTCTAACCTTAAACCCTTTCAAAGTTTTAACTAATAAAGTTGGCCTAGTTAACCTAATTATTTAATAAATAAAGTATTTAAGTCACAAACTAGATAGACTGTGCTGGTCTAGTACCACAATGTGATCATTGTTATGAACAAGGTCAGCCCACATGAATTTTTTTGGTAAACAACAAAAATATATTTTAGCTTAGGTAAAGGTTATTTAGGGTGATGAATTGCTTGAAGTGTCTAAGGAATGTGTCAAAGCTTAGGGAAATGTATATAATAGATCTGTGTTAGTTTTAACTTATGCTATAGAGAAAAATAATCTTGTAAAACACCAATGATCTACCCACCCCTTTCCTACTACACCCTTCATGCCATGCACTCATATAGACATACATTAATGGTCAGGTTTAAGAGATTAAGGGTATAACCATGATAGGTATTTTCTAAGTGTACAAAATTAAGGTGTTAAATAACTCATATTTAGTGTCGACATTTCCCCCCACTTTAATCTAGTACAACTTTAGAATGTAGTGGTACAATTTTAGATAAGAATGTTTTATTAATTTAATTGTTTGTGTTGTCCCTAAAATTATAATATTTTATTCATGCCTCACCATCCCTCTCTTTTTATGTTTATTTATGAACAATTGAGCTTCCCCTTTATTTGGAAATAATGAAGTGAACCAAAGTAGGACTTTGAATTTAATAGGTTGCATATCTTCAATTGTTGATTTATAGACATGGAATAACTTTGCTCTTTAGTAGATTATATTCCTTTCATTGTTAATGAAAAGTCATATTTGGATTTTAGTGTCTTAGGGACCTTATTTTTGTTGGATTATTTTAGCTCAGTCACCAGAGTCAAATTAGTTTTTAGTGGCTTAGGGGATATATTAACATTATATTGTGGATGATTTGATTCATGTAATTGATGGGCTTGATTGGTATTATATTCATTGATTGATTTCTATTTGGGTTGTTGATCATGTGGTAGATAGCATGGCTATTAATTTTTTTTAATTTAAGGGTAGATAATCATTAACTTTTTAATAAAGTTGGGCAAAGTGTAATTTTTGTCAATTAGATAAAGTGTGACTTTTGTTATTTATATTTCTTAGTGGTAAAATCCTTATTAGGATTGATGTTTCGATGGATTTGGATAAATTTAGTTTTTATAAATTAGGATGCTTATTGGTATGGGATGAATGATAGTTGATTGGGTTGGTTTTTGGTATTTTGATTATCTAATTTTTTATTGGATTGGTTTTTTAATAGAGGTAAGATTGGTATGGATAACATCCATGATTTATATTATATTTTACATTGGATGATTGATTGGTGCATCTTTTATTATTTGATTGGTTTATAAGGGTAGGATTAATTTGGATTTATATGTCTTAAGGGATAGATTGGGATTGGAATATTGATTGGATGATTTATTTTGAGTGTTGGATTAATGTGATGGTTTATTGTGAGATTATTTGGATGAATATTACTTATAGGATATTTTGTCATCAAATTTTGGCCAAAGTCAATCAAAGTATATGAATTTTATTAAAGGCTCAGAGGCTTACTTTGGGTTGAAGTGTTTATGGGTGAATATTAATTTTTTTTATTTTTTGTTGTTGGATTCTATCAATAAGAGTAAGATAAAGTAGGGTTTGAACAATTGAATACCCTAATGGGTGTTGGATTTATAATGGGGTAATTTATTGTATGAGATGGATTTGGGATGAAGGTATTGATGTTGAATAACTTATACTGAATGTTAGGTATACCACTTACTACTAATATTTTGAAGTTAATCAAAGAAGATTTGAGTTTTGAGTTGGTATGATATAATTAGCTTAAATTTGGATTTGAAATGGGGGATATCATGATTAAAATGGTATTTATAAGATGATTTATTTATTTGGTTATTGAGACTAATGTTATTATCTTTAAACAATGGATTTTAATAATAATGTTTGATAATATTATGGTCAAATGGATTTTGATATTTTGATTTAAAATCCATGGTTATAATTTGGATTTTTTTATTTGAATTTGGTTTTAGATGGCATTTACATAAGTAGAGAAACAAATACACATAGAAATCACAAACATGTTATATTCAGTTAGGAGCCTAACCATATAGTGGTGATGATAATAAATGAAAAGGTATGTGGTTGGTGATCTTAGGGAATGTTATCTTCCTAACAACATCATATGATTATGGCTAGAGGATTCTTAATCTAGATTTAAACATGCTTGTCTATGAAATTAATCTATATAACTTTCAATACATGAGGAAAAAAATATGTGTAAGGTTTTTATCTTGGGATTGGGTATCAGTGGATGAGACCACATCATTTCATGGTGTCAATAAAATAGGTGACTACTTAACTAATAATGAAAATTCCTCATTAATTTGTATACCCCATTAACACACAAGATTTTTCTCTATATTGAGTGATGAAATACCAATCAAAAGACCCTATAAAATATAATTAAATAAGACTCGAAATATTTATGATTTTCAATATCCCCTTCTAGCATGAGGAAATATCATACATAGTTTGTTCTTGTGGCACATAAATAACTAAGCTATTTATGATTCGCAATATCACCTTTATGTATAATAATAGAGCATATGCAACTTGGTTACAAAAATGAAAATAAAAAATATGAATATGTAAGTAAATAAAATGATGTTAATGATTAAGTTGTTTTCTACATCTAATCATTTGATTAATAATGTTTTAAACATATAGTTTAGTAGTTTTGATGTTGTCTTTGGTAAATGATTTCCTATTTAAGAGAGTTAATAATAATTATAAATCCCTATGAACATAAAAGGTTATTTTCATTTAAAAATAACACATATAAATAATATGTTTACCTACATAAAATGTTAGAAACCATGTCCACAAAATTATGGTCTAGAGTAAAACTAGGAAACTACCAAAAGAAATCTGATTTATAAATAAAATTTAGATGATAATAATAATAATAATAATAATAATTATTATTATTATTATTATTATTATTATTATTATTATGATATATTCGAAATGATGATATAGGTTTGCATTAAATTTTTAAAAATCATTCATAGCCTAAGATTTAATAAACACAAACATATCCAAAAAATGTCAAATCTCAAATAAAAAGGATATATATTTTTTATTAGTTAGGTTTTTTATTTGTTAAAAAAAATGCCTTCACATATTTATGAGGGGATTATGGGTTTAGGTCCCAGAAATCATAAAAAAACGTTGTTACTTAATGGATTTCTATGTAATAATTCTATAAACATGAGGATAGTTTATGTTTTGTTATTTTTGGGAAACTAATGTTTAGTTCCTAAATAGTAGAGGGTATAGATTTAAGGGGAATAATCTAGTTTGATATGGTAAAATATAGAATTTTATATAATAATTTACATGAGGAAGAGAAATGAACCTATCTAAAAATAGACTGAAATGAATTATTCAGGGGCTAGAAATTGAGTTGCCAGATTGGGACATTGTCATGAATCTAGATCTGGCCTTCATTTTATGAATGGATAGGAGCACCAAAAGTGGATAGGAATGGCACCCACACTGTATTCCACCTCTAATATTATCGTCCAAAAGATCTATGTTTTCTAGGTTTTGTTTTTTTCCTTGGTGTGAACCTATGTATAAAATTTAGAGGTTAGAAGTCAACAAATATTGCTATAGGTCCATTTCAATCTTCAAACCTTGTATCTATCTACACATATGTAAAAAAAATGAATCAAAATTAAAAGGGGGGGGACTAGGTTAGGGGAAGAATGATCACATGATATAAAACCCCTATTGTCTTGATTTCTACCTATATTAACCCTCAATCTAGGGTATCACATCAAATGCAGTTCTTCCTTAGGGAACGTGCACAATAAACACATGTGGTAGATGCATGAATGAATTTCACCTAGGCCCTTCCTTGATCAATCATGCAAGTTTATGTGTGATGAAGAATACTGAGCTATACTATTGATTGATTTTTATTATCTAATGTGCCAAAGTAGTATGTTCTAGATATAAAATGCCTTGTGTATTCATTTATATAAGAGACTCTTTATTTTGAATTCAGGAGATTCAATCGCTTTTGGTTGACATGGGAAAACTTAGGAATGAAGCTAAAAATTGGGTTGGGACTTATGTAGTGAAATAAATTTACTGTTGAAATTAAATGACCTTGGACAAAAGCACTAAAAATGGACACTAGTGGTACTAGTGCTATATTCCAACCCTAGTGCTCCTATGCTACAATCTCAGGACCTAGGTGAATGGGAATATGAAAAAAAACCTAACTTGGCTAAGGTAGAATGACTATTTTAAAATTTTAGGATGACCATGAGTAGGCAAAAAGGTGACTTAAGCATAGAACAAGACCAAGATGACAAAAATGAAAGACATTGCTAAATGTGAACAAAGCTCATATTCTCCAATTAGAGTCTCCTATGAAAGGACTATAAAAAGACATGATATGTGTGATTGATTCACCAATTTAGGGTGTATATATTATCCCACATTTTATTTTATTGATATAATGAAATTAAGTACTAGAGTAAAATAGATAAAATAAAATGTGTACCTGAACCTACCTGTATTGAAATGAATATGCTGGAAAGGGTCCAACTCACTTCCTAGCTAGGGAAGTGGATGGAGAGCCAAATAGTGCCTAGAGAAAGAAGGAATCACTAAAATGGATGCCCCCTATACTGAACCTAGAAGTGAAATTTATATAATATGGAGGAGGGTAATGCTTTCCCTTTGTATTGAGTTTGATTCAAAATGAGAAATGTTCTGAGGCCCAAAACTAATGTCTATCCTCTATCCCACATAAATTCATGAAATCTAAAATGTGTCTATAAAATATACATGTTGTGAAGAGAAAAATATGTCATACCCCCACTATGAATATCTGAACTAGAACTAAGAAATGCTCAAAGGCCAAAACCAATGTTTATCTTTTATCCCACACAAACTCATGTAGTCTGGGTTTAGGTAATGATATATATTAGCCGCTATAAATGATCATATGGACTAATCTAGTGACAACCTGGGTATAGCTAGGTGTAATCTAGAACTCTAGTAAAAATGAAGAATATAATGGCATGTCTTTCCATACTAATATGTATAATATTGGATGATGAAGAACATGAAAATCTATGTCATGCCTCCAAATTTGGTATATGAGTAATGCATATGTATAGTCTATAAATATGTATACCCACATGTGATATGACCTATTGAGTCATGTCCCATGTGCAAAATTGAAGATCAAAACACTATGCTCTGTACTATGCCTATAATCTATTATCTGGTCCTATAACTATGTCATGCTATATGAAGCTATATGTGTGAGATGTTTAGCAATGTGCATACCCCTAAATCTGGTATCTAGTCTGAATCTATATCAATGTCACTATGAATCCATATAATTTTAACCATTATATCTGAATAGTCTATGTATCTGTAAACTAAAGGTATGTCCCTCTAAATGTCCTAAGTGATGCTAAGTGACCCATGTGGTCTGAGTCACTATATATTTTGACCAATCTAAGCTAAATATGATAATCTAAGTACTAGAGGTGTATGAACCATGGTGTATCCACCTATGAGAGTGGATGGGTATGCTAGGTAAGTGTAGGAATAAGAATAGTAGGAATGATGCCCCATTTTGGGGAGAGGGATGAGATCTATGATAGAGGAGGTTGAGCCAAAAGTGATGACTAGTGGTGTAAGTAGAAACAAGTTTGTCTTATTGTAAGGAGATTGAAAGTTTGCTTGATTGATTAAGTTGAGTTGTTTCAAATTTGAGTGAGCTTTTGATTGGTTAAGACCATGTTGTATGTTTAGGTATAAAAGAGGTATAGATATGTGTGTGTCATAGTGGGAAAATGATGTATTAGGAGAGTGAGGCTTGTTTGATGTCAAAGGTATTGTTGTCATGAATTAATGGAACAAAATGGTTTGTAAAACATAGTTATAGGGTTCTAATTATGGGAAAAATATTGTTTTTCTTGGAATGAGAAAGTTATTTGATATAGGAAAACTAAATTGATTCTTAATTCATTTGTGTATTAACTAGTTTGGGATTTGAAACTCTAGAGTAGGAGATATGCCAAGGGGATGAGCACATTCCATGACTTGATTTGAGTAGTTGGTAGTCTAGGTTGAGGCTTGTGGGGAGATTACCTTGGTAGGTAGTTGAAACACATGAATTTTGCCTTTTTGGAATATTGTTTTTGATGTTTTTGAGTTATTTGAAGTGATTTTAGGAATTTTACACTAGTTCTAGTCCTCTTATCCTAGATTCAGTGCTCATGTCTCATGTTCAACACTACTATCTAGGTTTTGGTGTTGTTTTCCAATGCTAGTGTCCTTTTACAACATTATTTTCCACTGGGGCTAGTTTTTGAGTTTATAATTTGTTTCTTGTTGTTATGAAACTTAGTTATTTTCCTTGGCATGGTCGACTTACATATATGCTATTTTTATGGTGTTTTTTTAGGGTGAGGTATGGATAAGGGAGTTATATAAAGGCTAGGTGATGGAGACATTGATAATATTACCTTTATCAATTGATGAGAGAGTTGTGATGGATAAGGAAGGTTTGGGTCATGTGTGTGACATAGGCATTATGCAGTAGGCTAGATATCTAATTATCATCATATGTGAGAGGTGGAATGTGGACACATGTACTCTCTAATTTCATACTAGAGAGATTATGATTACTCTAGAGGATGTCTATCATATCTTACATTTATCAGTAAGTGGACATTGGGTGACATTATAGGATGACATGAGTGTGGATATTATTGATCATGCATCCTTTTAGTTTACTGGTGTGATTTTGGGCATACATCAGAGAGGTAGTGATAGTGATGTGCTATTATCAGTTATAGTAGAGTCTAGTGTTTTATGTCTATGGAAGTGATTGGCTATGTTGTTGACCTCATTTGTTATCAAGGATGGGAGTGGGGTGTTGATTGCATACATGATGCATATGATTGTGCATAATATGGAGGTGTATGGTATTACGTTCTCATGGGGTAGGACTATGTTTGCCCACTTATATAGGTATATTTATAGGTTTACTCAGGAGGTATTCAGTTGAGGTGTGAGTGTGGCTAATTTATTACATTATTGGGATTATGAGCACATAGAAGTTATGCAGCTGATAGAATTACGAAGGGAGAGGTGGGTACCTCCATAGCCATTTGGAGAGTGGTGGATGAGTATGTTTGATATTCAATATCTTGGGATAGATCACTATAGATTAATTTTTGATAGATTGGTGGCTTGGGATATCATATAGAGGCCCTATAGAGGATTCATTAGGTGGCCTAAAGATGTATAATTGTGGTATATGAGGTTTAGTTATTGATTACATGATCATTGGGTTGCAGTGTATGAATGCTTTTAGTATGAGTGCATGACTAGATAGTTTGGGGTACCACAAGATGTGCCCTCTATAACATGGGTGTGGTTGAGGAGTGCCCATGCACTAGTGATGGTAGGAGCTCATGGGAAGCCTTTTGAGGCTAAGTTAACACCATTACCTTTGGATGTGTGAGACATGGCTATATATATTCCTAATTTAAACTATGTTGGATACATAAAGGCATCAACCACGTGGTGGATGAGGCATCATGGGGATCCATTGTATCTTATTGATAGAGGGGATGCCCTTGAGTATCAAGATCCTACTCTGATCTAGATGATGAGAGGTAAGTATTGATTATATTTGAATTATGCATAATATTGTGCTTATTTTAGCTTGTATTGAAAATGTATGTCTTGTTAACCACAGAATATACTGAGAGGGGGGGGGGTGAGTCAGTATATTATATATCTTATAAAACTTTCCCTTTATCAAATTCCACTTAATCAAACATTCAAGATATGAAATAAAACTCAAACAATAAACATCACACAAGATAGAGAGAGACACCATATATTATGTGGAAACCCAATGTGGGAAAAACCACAGAGAACAATCTCATGTATATTCATGAGAACAAACCCACAGGAGCACCATACCCCTTTGTCAAGTACCACCATAGTTAAAATTCATGAGCACCAACCCATAGGAGCTTCAAACCCCTTTCTAGAGCACCAACCCAACAACTATTCGTGAGCACCAACCCACAAGAACACCAACCCCTTTATCGAGGCACCAACCCAATAATAATTCATGAGCACTAACCCATAGGAGCACCAACCCCTTTGTGTATACCACACACCTATCTCTCAATGTCGCTATCTCAAAAAATGATAGTTTAATACAATATCTCTTTCCTCTCTCTCACCTTTGCTCTTCTAAGCTAGATATAACAACTACAAATCATATTCATTCTCACAATTGCTATTCTAAGCTAGATATTACCATATCAAATCAACCTCTATCACTCATATTAAAAATGGCTTCTCAAGCCTTTATTTATAGCTTTCCAAATGACCTTTGGCCTTCCCCCTTTGTGACCCTTCAATCCTCATGGAAAATGGTGCCAATCTTGGATGACCCTTCATATTCAAGATTTTGAAAAGTCATGTGGTGACCCTTCATGACCAAAAACGTCCTTCCCACATTTATCCTTATCTTTGGTGACTTTTTGTATTCCTCAAAGTGTCCCTTCATGATAAATTGTGCCCTTACTCTTTTGTCTTCACTTGGTGACTCTTGGTATTCCCCAAGATGACTCTTCATGGGAAAATGCATCCCATCCTTCTTTTGTCTTTACCTCGTGGCTCTTCAACTTCTCCATGGACCATTCTTTTGTCTCATATGCAACAAAAAATATATTCATTAATATTAAATAAATATTAACTCATATTAGCCAAGATATATTTATTACAAACAACATTAAATGCAATGGGGCCTTTATCACCAATAATGCTAAACCTTTGACATCAATGACAATATTTCCAACAATCTCCCCCTTTGTCATTGATGGAAACCTCAATCCTAAAATTGCCACATCCTATCACCTGCACATACCATCATCTGATAACATACAGTAACTCCCCCTTATTGTAGCAACCTGTACCTATTCCCTGTACCTATTTTTTGCACCTATACTTATACCTATTATTCTTCCCCTTTGACATCAATGGCAAAAGGCATACCTAGAGCTAGCACTTAGTTCCCCCTCACTTGATGCTAAACATCAACGGCAAGAAGTAATATAAATTACTTCCAACTCCTCTCACTGATCTTTGAATGTATCCTTTGTTTGTGCCTTTGAGAAGATATCTGACAAAACATATACATTGTTCCCTATCCTTTGAGCATTTGCAATCAACTCATTTTAATCTTTTCTTCTAATCTCAAAACCTTTAGCATGAAATCTTAATGTGTATCCTTGATCACATATTCGACTAACACTTAACAGATTATGCTTAAGACCTTTTACATACAAAACATTCTTAGTCTTAGTTCTACCATAATCCAAACTCAAAGTACATTTTCCTACTATCTTGGCAGTGGTTTTATCTCCAACTCTCACTATACCACCATTTATCTTCTTTAGAGTAATGAACTTACTTTTATCACCTGTCATATGCCTCAAACATCCACTATCAATTAATTGTGGTTGATCTTTACCTCTCACATGCAGAGCTATCTGAACCATCATAGAATCTTCATGTTGTTTCTTTTACCATGAACATGTCTGAACCTTCTCCCTAATGAATGGAGCTTTGACATTCTGATCCTTTTTCTTGATGAATGGAACTTTGAAACTCTTATCCTTCTAAACTAACTCAAACACATTTTTGCAATATCGAGTTATGTGTCCAAAGTTGTTGCACTTATAGCACACTATGGTCTCTTCATCAAAGCTTGATAGAGGAGCAAAAGAGTTGTGGCTTATGCTTGACTCTACTTGACTTTCCTTCTCCTTATTTCTAAAATTGTTAGCTCTTTTTCTACATTCTAATTTCTTGTGACCATATACATTATAATAAAAACAATAGCCATAAAAATAAGACCTGTCTATATATCTCTAAACTGATTGCCTTTTGTAGCTTTGTTCCTTCCAGCCTTCTCTATTTGAAATGTCCTCTGTATTCTTCACTTCTCCCCTTTTTGTTTCCTCTTGTGTAAGAGATTTAGCATTGCTCTTTTTCTTTTCAAAACTGATCCCTGTCTTATTTGAATATGCTTTTTGACTTTCCAATATCTTATTCATCATGTTAATGCTATCTTAAAATTTTGAATCACTGACTACTTTATCACTCACTGATTTCTTAATATCTTCTTTTAAAGAGGCAATTTCAATAACATACCTTTCACAATCTTTTCTTGCTATTTCCAACTATGCTATGAGATCTTCTTCATTCTTCTTGGATTCTTCAAAGTGTGCTTGTAGATATTCAATCATTTCCTTTGACTCTTGTTCATTTTTCTCGATTTGGCACTTTAATCTTCAATTCTTTTGGAATATACTGAGAGGGGGGTGAATCAGTATATTATATATCTTATAAACCTTTCCCTTTATCAAATTCCACTTAATCAAACATTCAAGATATGTAATAAAACTCAAATAATAAACATCACACAAGATAGAGAGAGACACCAGATATAATGTGGAAACCCAATGTGGGAAAAACCATGGAGAATAATCTCAAGTATATTCATGAGAAAAAACCCAGAAGAGCACCATACCCCTTTGCTAAGTACCACCCCAGCTACAATTCATGAGCACCAACCCATAGGAGCTTCAAACCCCTTTGCTGAGCACCAACGCAGCAACTATTCATGAGCACCAACCCATAGGAGCACCAACCCCTTTGCTGAGCACCAACCCAACAACAATTCATGAGCACCAACCCATAGGAGCACCAACCCCTTTGTGTATACCACACACCTATCTCTCAATGTTGCTATCTCAACAAATGATAGTTCAATAAAACATCTCTTTCCTCTCTCTCACCTTTGCTCTTCTAAGCTAGATATAAAAAATACATATCATATTCATCTCTCACAATTGCTCTTCTAAGCTAGATATTACAATATAAAATCAACCTCTATCAATCATATTACAAATGGCTTCTCAAGCCTTTATTTATAGCCTTCCCCCTTTGTGACCCTTTAATCCTCATTGAAAATGGTGCCAATCTTGGATGACCCTTCATATTCAAGCCTTTGAAAAGTCATGTGGTGACCCTTCATGGCCAAAAACGTCCTTCCCACTTTTGTCCTTATCTTTGGTGACTTTTTGTATTCCTCAAAGTGTCCCTTCATGAGAAATTGTGCCCTTACTCTTTTGTCTTAACTTGGTGACTCTTGGTATTCCCCAAGATGACTCTTCATGGGAAAATGCATCCCATCCTTCTTTTGTCTTTACCCCATGGCTCTTCGACTTCTCCATGGGCCATTCTTTTGTCTCATATGCAACCAAAAATATATTCATTAATATTAAATATATATTAACTCATATTAGATAAGATATATTTATTACAAACTACATTAAATGTAATGGGGCCTTTATTACCAATAATGCTAAACCTTTGACATCAATGACAATATTTCCAACATGTCTAACATAGTGTTGTACTTTTGCATGAAAGTAGAGTGGGAGGTGATCAAGATGAAACACCTACTAGGGGAGGAGCTGGAGATAATGGGTTTTTGGAGACTATCATTCAGTCAACACTTTGAGAGCTTATAAAACATGTTCTTGTTGATATGGTGCTGAAGGGTTTGATAGAGGATGTAATAGTTATAGATTGTGTTTATTCTCATCTGTTTGATAGAGATATGACTGTTATAGTTATATATATTAGGGTAGTAGGAGAGATACATGAGCTAAGGGTTGAGCTAGATAGGCATAGGATGCCTTCAAATTAATTATGGCTCTGTTAGCACAAGGATCATGGATGAGTACACAAATATTCATAGGTGATATGTAGACTTGTATGAGGAGCATCGATGGTTACTAGAGTGACATAGTCATCACAAAAGGCATTCAAGGGCTTATGGAGGTGTGAGGTCATCAATTTCTAGAGTGGATTATAGGACTAGTACTGGAGGAGAGAGTGAGACTAAAAGTGAGGGCATGATGCCCATTCATTATTGATCATATCCTTACATGATGTATATATTTTCAAAACTTTGTTATATATATGGATACTGAGTTGATTTTGAATCAGGCATATTGTGTTATGGATTGTGGAATAGATTAGTATTGTAATTTATTGATTTAAAAATAGTTCATCTAGTATTGATGTTGAAGGTTATATAAAAATGGTACTTGGGAAATCTTATTTGATTTTTTTATGGATAAGTGTGATGATAGATTTTTATTTTGATATGTAAGGAAAGAATTTTATTTCATTTTTTATTATATGTGAGCAAAAATTTTGTTGGTTTTGTAATTGGAAAATTATTGGGATAAATTGAGCTGGTTTGAGATTGGTAAATTGTTTGGATGGGTTGAGTTGGTTGAATGTTGGAGAAATAGGATTTGGTAAGATTTTTATTTTTTATAAGATTGTTTTTGGATATGGATAGTTATTGGGAGTTAGTAATGTTAGTTGTTAGTTTTTGGGGATGTAAGATAGCACATTATGCATATTACTTCCTCGAGAGTGGCTCAAGAATATAAAGGCTAGACAGACATTTGGCTCCATCATTTCCCTAATAAGTAAACATATTAATTGATGTTAGTATGTTGTATCACTATTTGAAACTTGATGGCCAATTTAATAAGTGCCCATACTACTCATGTTGTGTAGGAATATGCTCTGTATCTAATACTATCTACTATGTACTAACTGTAGATTGACATGAAGATTTTATAAAATGTAATTTAATTAGACATGCAACATAAATTATTTGTCATGAATAAGCCTCATCTATCCATAATTGTATACTCTATGGACTTTATTATGATGTGTATGACTGAGAAATAGATCAAGATGGTGATCAAACCTATGATGGGGTCTTGTTTAATATTAACCATAGTTGATTATTACATGATATAGGAACTATAAAATATGGACATAGTGAATATTCCTCATGATTATTACTCTATGATGTGGGTTCATTTAATCTTAACCATAGTAAATTTTTATGTGAGATAGGAACTAAAAAATTTGGCTTGGTGCTTGTGACTGTATTGGATATGTATATGGAAACTCACTATGTACTCCTTAGAATATAGTGTTATATGTATGTTATTCTCATTGTATAGGTTTTTAACCCTTCTAAATAGGTGGAATAGGAGAACTCTTATGAGGCTCTATCCTAGAATGTACATTACTCTCATGATGAGTGTCTAATGATTCTTGTGAAGGAATGGCCTGGATGACTTAGTCATGGATGAATGAGGTCTATGGTTCCATGATAGAGGAAATCTCAGTGCCCTTTGTTTGAATGCTATGATGACATTATCAACACATCTATTAATGTAATCTCTAAGTCAATAATAATCAAAAGGGCTGATGTGGCTATTTATATAGGAGATGTGGATCTTGTCGATGAGTAAAAGGCAATGTGATTAA
The DNA here is from genome assembly GCA_037957365.1 of Torreya grandis. NCBI lineage: Eukaryota > Viridiplantae > Streptophyta > Pinopsida > Cupressales > Taxaceae > Torreya > Torreya grandis. The sequence goes on along the minus strand of JARHVA010002894.1, from coordinate 847,284 downwards.
CCTCATATCTAATAGTGATAATAATATGACACATGGCATATCTCACTCTTAATCAAACTATAATGGTGCCTTGATGTGGTTCTCTATAGTGCATACTATAGGTTATACTCTAGAGATTGGCTCTTTGTTCTTAACTAGTTACTTTTATGATTGTGGTTTCCTATCTTTTTTAGGACATGTTAGATGTTAGATCTTACGAGTTATAGATACTACTATGAAATCTAGAGTAATCTAATCAATTAAATCTCCCTTAATCAATCCTAGTTTATTTTCCAAATCTAGAACTATATAGCATAAGTACTTGAAAGAGGAATCTATATGATATAGTAGATGTTAAAGGATAGGTTGGTGAATCCCCTTAACAAAGATATGCTAAATATCTAAATTTTCTAGTTTGTATATCAATCATAACATGTGATTCTTAAACTGTAAGATATAATCACTAACTAGATCTGAAGTATTTTGATGTAAAGTTGCAAGTTTCTCATATGTAACATGAGGGCCTATGTTTGCTATGTAATGTTTGAGAAATGCCTCCTCTAAGTCATCATATCTATGCAATGAGCCAATGGATAGTAGATGAAAGAACCAATCATGTACTTCCCCCACTAATTTTTATTGGAATAATTTTAGTAGAATCAAAGCACTCCAATGAGATGGTTAAGCCTCCCAAAAGCCTTGAAGGTGTACAAATGGATCTCTAGTTCCATCAAAGTGAGCCAATGATGGTATCTAGAAATGCTTAGGCAATGAATCTTGTATGAATGTTTTCATAAGTGGGTTACCATGTAGATCATTAGCATCCATCCAAGACTTATAAGCCTTGTTTTTCAAGGTAAGGATATGTACTTGGTGTTGTAATTCACCAAATTCATGCATCAAAGAAATAATCTCATGGGATGGTACATTAGCATATTTAAGTGGTTTATTTAATCATTGAATTTGATTGTTAATTTTATCCATGGGAATGATAATTGAGTAAAAGACTACATTTAGCAATTGGATCATAGAAAAGGGGTGTGCTCACTTGAACCTTGGGGTAATGGTAACTTGGACCTTACTAGAGGGATGTGGGTTACCATTCTCTTTAGGTGAAGAGTGAGAGATAGGTTCTATTTTAGTGAGTGGTGACTTGGGAGATTCATTGGTATCTTTATGTTTTAGTGTATCACATTCTAATTGAGTAGAAGACGTGTTTATTAGCATGAACATGTACATTATTTAAAATAGAATCATGCATAGAAGTAGAAACAAAATTTGGAAGTGAAATATGATTGAGAGGAGTGAGAGAAGAGTCATAAACATGAGATCCATATTCTTCTTCACTATGTGCATAATAATAATCATTATTCCATGCATTTTCATCATTGGAATATTATTCATAATCACTCTCACTTTCATAATCATTTGCATATTCACTGCCATATTCATCATCACTTTTAGTGTAACTAGGGAGAGGTGTAAGAGAAGAATTTAATTTTTTTCTAATATGAAATAAAGTATCATTTAAAATTGGAATATCATATGCATCTATGTTATCAGTGGATGAAGAACATGCATTATTTTCATGAGAAGTAAGATAAAGAGATTTATCATTTAGATCTTCTTTGGACATAATAGAGTCAGGAACATGATATGTATCATTTAAACTATGCAATGGTAATTGATTCTATTAAATTTATATTGTTGTAATTTGAACATAAAAGTGTAGAGAGAGAGAGAGAGAGAGAGAGAGAGAGAGAGAGAGAGAGAGAGAGAGAGAGAGAGAGAGAGAGAGAGAGAGAGAGAGAGAGAGAGAGAGAGAGAGCGAGAAGGTTTGTCTAGAAGCAAATTATCACCTACTAGAGGTTCACATGGAAGTGCATGACTAATTTGTTCATTTGGTGAATTGTGCATAAGATAATGAGGTGAAAAATAATTTTCCCATTTATCAAAATTATTTTATTTAGAAGAGAGAATAAAAGAGATAGGTTTGAGAGAAGAAGATGCATCTACTTTTACTTCATTATCAATATCATGTATATGATCATATTCCTCATTACATTAATAGTATATATCTTCATTGTAAATAAAATCATTTTCCACATTTGTAGTTAATGTAAAGATATGAAAATTTATCCATTTATTATCATAATTATGAGAAAACCTTAGAAATTGATCTATGGGATGAGAGGGAAGAATTGCCTTAGTGGCCATTTTATTTACTTCACCAAAGAGAGTGTATAAAATTACTATTAAAAAAATGAATGATAAAATAACTACCAACATAGAGATTTTAAAATTACATTTGACAAAGTAAATAATTTACAAAAAAATTAAATTATTTGTCTACAAACTATAAGGGAGGAAAACTTAGGGTTTGAAGACCTAGTTTGGAAATCTAGGGTTTTGAACTAGGGTTTTAGAAATTTTGAGAATTATTCAAATAATTTAAATTATAAAATTAAATTTGAATAGAATAAATGCACAAAAATTAATACAAAAATCAAGGATTTTAAATTAAATTTTTTCACAAGAAAACTACTAATATTGAAAATTTGAAATTATTTTTGATGAAGTAAACAATTTGAAAAAGTTTAAAACTATTTTTCTAAAATTTGCAAGGAAGGATTAGGGTTTGAGGACCTAGTTCATAAATCTAGGGTTTTGAGCTAGGGTTTTAGAATTTTTGAAAATTATATCAATTATTTAAATTCTAAAATAGTTTTGAATAGAATAAATCCATAAATGTTTATACAAAAGTAAAAAATGTGAAATTAAATTTTTGCACAAAATATGAAGGAAAAAACCTAAGGGTAACTAGGGTTTTATATTTGTTGAAAGTAAGTCAAGTTCACCAAATGTTTTATTATTTTTTGGAAACTAGTGTTTAGTTCTTAAACAATCAATGGTTTGGATTTAATGGAAAATCCTAGTTTGATATGGAAAAATACATATTTTAATCCAATAATTTACACAAGGAAGAGAAACAAAATTATCTAAAAATGAACTAAAACAAATGATTCAAGGGATAGAAATTAAGGTGTCATAATGGGACATTATCATAAATCTAGATCTATCCTTCATTTTATGATTAGATAGGAGTGATAAAAGTGGATAGGAGTGACACTGAAACTGTAGTCCACCTCTGTCACTATTGTTTAGGAGATATAAGATTTTTAGGTTTTGCATGTTAGCTCGATGTGAGCCTATGTAAAAAAATTTAGAGGTTAGAAGTTAAAAAAGCTCACTATAGGTCTGTTTCAATCTTGAAACCCTATATCTATCTACATACATGTAAACAATAAATGCATCAAAATAAAAAGGAAGAAAAACTAGGTTAAGGGAAGAATGCTCACATAATCTAGAACCCCTATTATCCTAATTGCTACCTACATTAACCCTCAATCTCAAGTCTCAGATCAAATGTAGTTCTCTCTTAGGGAATGTGCATAATCAATGCAAATAGTAGATGCAAGAATGACTTTCACCTAGGCCCTTCCTTAATCAAGCATGTAAGTCTATGTGTGATGCAAAATCCTAAGCTTTACTATTGACTAATTTTTACTATCTAATGTTCCAAAGTACTAAGTGGTAGATATAAAATGCCTTGTGTAGTCCTTTATATAGGAGACTTTTTATTTTGAATTTGGGAGTTTTAATCACATTTGGCCGACATGGAAAAACTTAAGAATGAATATAAGAAAGGGGTTGGGACTCATCTAGTGAAATAAATTGATTGCTGGAGTTAAAAATGACCCTAGATAAGAGGATTGGAAATGGACACTAGTGACATCAGTGTTGTATTCCAACCATAATGCTCATGTCCTATAGTCTTAGGACTTGAGGGGATGGAAATAGGATATAAAACATGACCTAGATAAGGTGGAATGACTTTTTCAAAGGCTTAGGATGACCAAGAATAGGCAAAAAAGTGAATCAAACATAGAACAAGACTAAGATGACAAAAATAAAAGATATGGATAAATGTAAACAAAGATCATATTATCCAGTCAGAGTCTATTGTGAAATTAATATTAAAAAAACATTATATGTGTGATTGCTTGACCAATTTAGGGTGTATACAGTTTGATGCTTAATTGATTGATTTTATAGGATGATGGTTGATAGGTTTCTCTATAAATTCACACTCTAAAAATAAATGATGATCTTAGATGAAGGATGTAATGGATGATTTATAGATGTATAATTTTATGGTTGATTGGATTGGTAAAATGCATTCAATAATTTATTTTAGGATTGAATGAATTATTTTATGGAAGTGGTCAAATGATTAATGAATTTTTTTATTGGTTGTTAAATTTATTAAATGTGTTTGTTATAGAGTTGAATGTCTTAAATGAAGTTGTGTAAAGGTTGAATTTATTAAATTAAGTTGTTTTAATTGTTGAACATCTTCAATGAGTTCGTTTGAATGGTTCAATGTTTTAAAATAGGGGTTTTTGAATGGTTGAATATATTAAACAGGTTTGTTAATGGTTAATGAGGTTATTGAATGTGATTAAATGAGTTTATTGAATGATTTAAATGACATTGGCTGAATGGGATGATAATTTGAAAATTTGTGTCATTATTGAATTTTTATTTGGAATTATGTGTGTGTGGATTAATTATTGAATTATAAACTAACATTTATTTATTACTTAATTAATTGAAGTGTAATTCTAATGGAAATTTATGGAATTATTTGATTATTAATCTGTTCTGTTGTAATTAGGGTGATATAAATATGGATTTATGATGATAAGTGCATTACATGATAAGTGATAGATGATGAATATTGATGATATAATACTAGTGATGACATTAAAGTGGTGTAATTTAGGTGTTTAAAGTAAAATTTTACATCAAATGAATAACTTGAATTTTTTTATAAAACCTTAGTTCCCAACCACGTGCACCAATTTTTGAGCCAATATGCCTTAAGGGTAGGATGATGGCATAAAAAAAGGTATTATTAATGGGCCAGTAAAATTTGAGGTTTAAAATAAACATGTATAAAAAACAAAATTCTATATATAAAAATTATACATGGTGTGGACATAGAAATAAAAGATCAATATGCTCCATATAATTACACTACAAGAAGTGAAGCTTTCATAGATATTATACCATATTAAATTGTTTTAATATGGATCATAATAATTGTATCTACCATAAGACATACATCCATAATACATGTAATAATATATATAAATGAATTCTTTAAAAAACGTAGATTCACCACATGTAGCATGACTAACTCTTTGGATTAAAAGTCTATGATCTAAATTTACAAGATAAAATTAACTCTCTTCCACACTGAATAAATTAACAAATAGTTATCTATGCTATTATACAGATAATAAAGTGTCTATAGATAGGGTTTTGAAAGTGGCTAACCTATATAACACATCTTAATAGACATAAGGCATTATTATTAATAGACATGATATAACTTGATTGATATTCTTCTCTAATAATAATTTGTGGATAACTGCACTCTAATTATTGGTTATTCATGAAGTATATTACAATAACTATTATAAGTTCATAGTAAATCCATAAAATAGTGTATGAATGATTAAATAAATTAACATATACCACTTGGTAGCTGATAGGCCTACACACTCCTGATGGTGACCCTTAAGCCCTATGGTGCAGTGACATCACAAACCTTATTTAAAAAAATCAATTTCAAGAACAATATTGAGATACAAAAATATTCTCATTACATTAATGTAAGTACATTTATTCAATATTAACAAAATTTAAAATGGTTTCAATCCCAATTTATGGTTTATTCATGACAAACTATTAAAATAACAGGGCTTTGTTGTCCCAACGAATAAAAAAATAACTTGTCATACTTGATTTCATAGATGATGAGTTAATATATAGATTAGTTTATTTCAACATGCCTTTAATGTAATTTTTATTTTATTTAATAACACATAAAATGAACCTTTTCATCCTTAGATATTAATTAGAATAAAACATACAAAAATTTTAATAACATTGAATGTAGAAAATGGATATTTGCATAATAGACTTTATAGTGTGGCTCTTACAGTTGTGTAAAGAGGTATCCATGTCATTGATTTAATTGATTAACCTCTCCTCCTTGTTTTTTAACCCTAAATTTTTGTGTGTGGTATTTATGGTTAATAATATTATATTATATTTTACACAAGGATAGTTTACTAACCTAATGAGCATGTCAATTAATAAAAAACTCAAACAAGCTATAATTTGAATTTATACAATTTAGATTGATAAGAATAATAAATTACATCTATTTATAGTTATGTTAATTAATTAGAAATAAATGATAGTTAGATAGTTTGTTATGTACATGCAGGTCTATGCAGGAACATGATGGACATGGATTAGAAGATGATTCTATTATAGTATTTAGATTTTAGGAATATCCTTTCTATAGACTTAGATGCTTGTGTTAGATTTGAATAGTTGCATTGATGCAGGTGTTTAACCCTATTTTATGTGTCTTATATGGAATAATGACTATGTCTAGATGTGACTACCTAGATTTTTCTCTATTTTGTGTTGACTTTCTTTTAATGTCTTGAAATTATGCACACAGGTTGTCTCTCTTTATAAAATGATCAAACCCTAGCACCTCACCCTTAAAGTGACTAGGAAAAATGGGTTAATGTGATAATGGTGTCGAGCTTCCCCAAAAACCCCTATCTCAATGGGCATAAGTTACTACATTTTGGATATGTGTGAAAAAGTATGAAATATATTATAATAAATAATATGTAGTGACATAACATGTAACTTAGTAAATATGGCTCATGGGTCACTCTTTGAATTCTTCAGACCTATGGAAATAATACCTATGAATGATATATAAATAAGAATAAATAGGTCATGTTTTCTCATAGTAATTTTTGATAGAGTGTTTCTTGGGATATTACCATGTGAGTTGTATGTTTTTTCCAGGTGAGGAATGAATGAGGGTTGTTATATATCCCTTTCTTAAATATATCATATTAAATAACTTATTCCAACCATTATGATATGTTTATTTTAAAAATTTTAATGACTTTTGGGAACTAGTAACTTTATATGAAAAATGGACACTTGCATCAACACATGTGTCTTCGTGGAACACAAGTATTTAGAGAGATAAAACACAAGTAGTAGTGAAGGATAATAATTAGGTTTATATATTTTTGAATATTATATAAGGCTTAGACATTAGACTAATAATTGTCAGACTAAGAGATAAAAAATTTAGGCACAAAGACATAGTGAACGTGAGCTTTTTGGTAGCGATAAGGCCTACAACTTAAAGGTGGAGGCATGACAATTTTTAACCCTAAATTAATAACAAAGGGGTTTAAATGGCTAATAATACATAAATTATTAAACACAAGGTTGATATTCATATCTATACTAGGCCAATTAATTTTCAAATTTAGGTAAACAATATTTTGAATTTGAATGCTGAGATTTGCCAAAATAGAAAGTAAAAATGTTGATTCATATTGTAATAAATTGAAAATAAAATTACTTAGTTGGTTTACTATGCAAAAATAGATTTAGGATAAAATAATATAAAAGTAGACTAGATTAGGATCCTATAAAGTCATTAGGTTATGGAATATATCATTATATGGCCTTAAACACTTAACTGAAATCTATATAGCTACATTGATAATGATGTCTGAACTATATGCAATTGTCTTATATGAAATACCAACTAGATCAAGATATGAAAAATTGAATCATTTTGGGTTTTATGTTGCCTTTCTTATATTGTATGTAGATTGAGTGAATAGGCTACCACTATTTTTCAAATTATAAATCCTTATGTTCTACACCCTTTGTGTGAATGTGGGAAAAATGGTTTAATTGGAACATAATTTTTAACTACCCCAAGGACCCCTCTATCAATGGGCATCACTTATATCAATAATATTATTAATAGGTCATAAAAGTATGTAGTTCTCCCTTATGTGTGCATAAGAATGTAATATATGATAACCAAGTATATGAAATGACCTATCTCATAACATTTAAAATATGTTTCATGGGTTTATCCTTGATTAATTCATACATATGGGAATACTACTTATATGATTGATATGGAAATAGGGCTGGTTTGGTCATTTGAATACTTGATTTAGTGTTTCTTGGTAAGTTTTATTGTGAGTCCTTGATATTTCCTAGGTGAGAAATGAAATAGGGTTGATCTTATCTATACCAATCCTTTTTGTAAATATCTCACACTAAATCACATATGTCAAATTTTAGGGTATGTTTCATTTATAAATTAGGTGAATTTTGGACACTAGATACTTAAATGAAAAATAACACCTATGCCAAAGTAGGCATCTATCCATGATGCAATTATATAGGAATCTAAAAACAAGGTAAAGGTCTAAAACTAATAGAGAAGCATAATGATTAGGTTTAGAGAATTTTTCATAGTATAGAAGGCATGGTCATTAGAATAACATACGGTCTAACTAAGAGATAAGAAATTTAGGCATAAAGAGATAGTTAAAATGTACCTTTCATCAGTGTTAAGGTCTAAGAGATGAGTGGTAGAACCATGATAGGTATTTTCCAAGTATACAAAATTGTGGTGTTATATAACTCATATTTAGTGTCAATATTTTCCCCTACTTTAATCTAGTACAATTTTAGCTAAGCATGTTTTAGTACTTAAGTGTTTGTGTTGTCCTTGGGATTAGAATATTTTATTTATGCCTTACCCTCCATATTTTTTTATGTTTATTTATGAAAAATTGATCTTCCCCTTTATTTATAAATAATGAATTGAATCGAAGTAGGATATTGAATTTAATAGGTTGTAATTTGTCTTGTTATAAGTTTAAAAGTTTTGTGAGACCATGAAAAAATAGGTATTGGACCAATATTGGTAGTAAAACATCTCTTGGATATATATACTAAGTAGGATATATAATGGATCCCCATACTCGTAACTCTTTCCCTATATTATTTTATATACAATCCTAAAATGAGAGGATATAGTCCCATAATTTTCCCTCAAACTCACTTGACATATCTAATCTAATAGGTGTGGTCAAGAGTGATATCTTGGATCAAATAATAGGTTTTATGTTCAAGGGGATATTATGTGATTTGATAATATATTTTAGGCCATTTTGGTTAAATATGGGTTTTTGACTCAAAGGAAAGTGTCCAACAAGTGTTTGGGATTTGAAGGTTTCTTTATTATTAATCTGATTAGATTGGGTGGTTTGACTTTAATTTATGAATGAAGGATTTTTATCTCAATTTTAAAAGTGATCTTGGCATATCCTCAATTATTGATTTATGGACATGGATGCACTTTGTTTTTTAGTAGATGATATTGCTTTCATTGTTAATGATAAGACATAGTTATATTTGTGTGGCTTAGGGACCTTATTTCTGTTGGAATATTTTAGGTCAAGGGATATAATGGGATTGGTTTTTAGTGGCTTAGGGGATATATTAATATTAAATTGTGGATTATTTGGTTCATATAGTTGATGCGTCTAATTAGTAGGATATTCATTGATTGAATATTGTTTGAGTTATTGATTATGTTTTAGATAGTGTGATTCTTAATTTTTTTAATTTGAGGCTTGTTAATCATTGAGTTTTTTATAAAGTTGGACAAAGTGTAATTTTTTTCAATTAGATAAAGTGTGATTTTTGCTCTTTATATTTATTATTGGTAAACTATTGTTTAGGATTAAAGTGTTGATAGATTTGGATAAATTTATTTTTTTATAAATTAGGATGCTTATTGGTATGGGATGATTGATAGTTGATTGGTTGATTGGGTTGGCTTTTGGTTTTTTATTGTCTAATTTTTTATTGGATTGATTTTTCAATATAGGTAGGATTGGTATGGAACATGTCGATGATTTACATTATATTTTCCATTGGATGATTGATTTGTGGATATTTTATTATTGGATTGGTTTATAAGGGTAGGATAAATTTGGATTTATATGGCTTAGGGGATATATTGGGATTGGATTATTGATTATATGATTGATTTTGAGTGTTGGATTATTATTATGGTTTATTATGAGATTATTTGGATGATTGTTAATTTTAGGATTGTTGCTCATGAAATTTTAGCCAAAGTCAATCAAAGTGTATGAAGTTTATTGAAGTCTTAGATGCTTGATTTGGGTTAAATTTTTTATGGGTTTAACATGAATTAATTTATTTTTTGTTGTTAGATTATTTCAATAAGACTAAGATAAACTAGGGTTTGATCAACTGAATGCCTTGATGGGTATTAGATTTGTGATGGGGTAGACTATTTTATGATATGGATTAAGGATTAAGGAATGATGTTGAATAACTTATATTTCATTTTAGGTCTACCTCTTTATGTTAATATTTTGAATTTGGTCAAAGACAATTCAAATTTTTATTTGTGGTGCTAGAATTAGATTTAATTTGGAGTTGAAATGGGGGATACCGTGATTGGTATGGTAGCTAGTGACTGAATGATTTGTTTGGTTATTGAGACTAATGTTATTCTAATCAAATATTGTATTTTAATAATAGTGTTTGATAAGAATGTGGTCAAATGGATTTTGATATTTTGATCTGAAAGCCACAGTTATAATTTAGATTAGTTTTTGGTTTGAATTTGGTTTTAAACGTGTTTTACACAAGTAGAGAAAAAAATACACATAAAAAACATAAGAATGTTAAATTCAAGTAGGAGTGTAACCAAATTTTGGAATGATAATAATAACCCAAAATGTATGTGGTTGGTGATCTTAGGTAATGTTGTTTTTCTGACACCACTACATGATAATGGATAGATGAATATTAATCTCGATTTAAACATGTTTGTATATGGAATTAACCTATATACATTTCAATACATGAGTAAAAATATGTGTAAGTTTGTTATCTTTGGACTGGGTATTGGTGGATGAAACCACATCATTTCATGGTGTTAGTAAAATAGGTGACTACTTGTCAATAATGAAAATTCCTCCTTACTTTTTATACCCTATCAAAACATGATATTTGTCTCTACATTGGCTGATGAAATACCAATAAAAAGACCCTAGAAAATAAAATTAAAAAAGACTAAAACTATTTATGATTTCTAATATCCCCTTGTAGCATAAAGAAAGATCATAAATATTTTATTCTTGAGACAAATAAGTAATTAATATTTTTATTATTCTCAATATCACCTTTAGGCACAAGAAAAGAGCGTACACAACTTGGTCACACAAATGAAACTTAAATATATATATATATATATATATATATATATATATATATATATATATATATATATATATGTAAGTAAATAAAAAGATTTTAATGACTAAGTTATTTTCTAAATACAATTATTTTATAAATAGTGTTTCAAACATATAGTTTAGTAGTTTTTCTGTTGCCTTTGGTAAAGGATTTCCTAGACAAGAGAGTTAATAACAATTGATAAAATCCTTATGAATATAAAAGATAATTTTCATGAAAAAATAACATAGAGAAATAATATGTCAACCTACATAAAATGTTAGAAACCATGTCCAAAAAATTATGGTCTAAAAAAAACCATAAAGCTACCAAGAGAAATCATATTTATAAATCACATGTAGGAAATAATAATAATAATAATAATAATAATAATAATAATAATAATAATAATAATAATAATAATAATAATAATAATAATAATAATGGGTAAGTGCATGGAGTTGGGGGTCAATTCCATGGAAATTTTTGGTAATGAAATTGAGTTATTAAATAACATGATTACATTATTTAATTAATGTGATTGTGTTATTTGAATTATGTCTCGGTAATTATCAAGACATAATAAGATCACATTATTAAATAATGTGACTGCATTTGTTAAAATAAAAACATGGTCACAATAGTAATATAATCACATTAATAATGCAATAATGTTATTATTATTTTCAATAACATGATTAAATTAATAAAGTGGTCATGTTACCTATATAACCAAACAAATAAAAAATAAAACCCGAATGCAAAATTTATCATTTTGCATTCGAGCCTCCTTTATTAACCTTAAACTCTAGGATCGTGTTCTGGGTGAGAGAGACTAAAACTTACCAGAATTCAACTCAAAATAATTCTAATCGATGATGACTCCATGTAAAATAGGTAAGTGTAAAAAATGTACACTTTTTAACCCTAAATTTTAGTAATTTTTAGTAACTTTCATTGTTTAACCATAAAGTTTAGTAATTTTAGTAATTTTTTGTGGTAATTTATTTGTTTTGAATAACCCATCTTGTTAAACCTCATATTATTATTCCTAACCCTACTAAACCTCTAATAAAACATTTTTTCCTCATCATAACCCTCCACTAAACACTCCAAATAACCCTCTTCTTCCTCTTTCTATCCCTCCACCTAACCCTCCCACAGTTCCATAAAAACTCCCAAGTAGTCATGAGAGTATAGTTGACCAAATTGTGGGAAATAAATCTGAAATTAAAGAATTAACTAGGATAATTAATGATCCCACTTCCACCAACACCCATTTCACCTATCTACCCAATTCCCTATATACATTATTAGGTCAAATTAACTCTATAACAAGTCAAATTGATAGATGAGATTCATATTAGGATAGTTGTAGGGCTTATTATGTTGAAAAATTTTCATCACTTAAGGTTAAGAATAAAGACATATAAAAATCCTTAATTTGTGCCCTATTCATTGACCCCACCATAAATGCACCTTTTTTGGTAATTGATAAATGTTTTACAATACATCATTGCTAACATAATTTAACCACAACCAATTTTTGGGACCGATGGTGGATGGTGTTTGATTATACACTGTATAAAAACAAAGAGGTCCTATTGTATTTTTGAAGAAACTCTAATTTGAGTTTCTCCTCAATGAGATTCCAAAATATTTTGTTTATAGTGAGTTTCAAAGCTAAGGGAAAGGCTTTGCATAGGATCAACTAGGTGAACATTGTGCACCTAATTGGCCTGCAAGGATCCATATCCAAAAGTCATTTGATCTTGAGATCCCCTTTGTAGTTTAGTAGGTTATGGATATTGACACTCTACATTATCTTAGGTCTCTCACTGATATACTCATTTAGCATATGAGTATGTTCTCATAGACTGATGCTAGAGATACACCACCTAGTGTGCATACCTGACCCCACCCTTATAGTTTATATGGAGCTATTTTTAAAGGACCTTCTGATGATGATGGCATTGGTGGTTTAGAGGGATTGGATAATATAATTATGAGTGATGAGTATTTGGCATGTACATTTGGGGTATACACATCAACCACTACACAAATGTAGGTATATTTTTATATAAATGTCATGCTAAATTTTATGTTATATTTGCAAATTCAATCTAGCTAATAATTAATTTACATAGAAATTAAATAATATATGTCATTTTTTATGTCCCAGGATGTGACGGTGCCTTTGTCATCATATTTAACATTTAAATCATTTGATTTGATGCAATCATTGTTTACATTTTTGAAACTAGCTATTGGCCCATCCACTACTACATCTCTCTCTATTAGGACAACACATTTTACTTACACAAATGTAAAATTTTGATTTAATCTTATTCTTGATGTAAATTTAGTCTATGTATATTTTCCTATTAAATATAATTTAAATTTATCTACCAAGGATATTTATTTATAGGCTCTAACAATATTACCTAATATGGATGGAAACACACACGTACCTCTACCAAATACCCAGCACTAGTCTTCTCTTGTCCTTCTTTTTCTTTTATCATCAACCTTTTTATCTCTTTGATCACTTTACATTTACTTGGTCTTTTTTGTTCACGCTTACCTTCTCAATGGATTTTAAGCCTCCTTATATTAACTTAATCCTCCTCTAATTGAATTCATTTTAATAATAAACTACCTCTACATAATTTCCTTTTAACATCATCCTCCTTAGTTCATCCTATGTTTTCATGTTCTTTCTCTTTATCTTGGATTTGTTCTTTACAATATTATTATGTGTTTTCATAGGTCTACATGATAATTTTATTTTTTCTTTCAAAATAATAATAATAACATATAAATACTCAATTAAATATCATTTCACACATACAACCAATCCACACATCCTCAAGCTTCAAATCTTTACTTAAATCTTCTTTCCCATTTGATGCCTTCCTTCTACTAGCCATTTTTTGAGGAAAACCTCCTTATTCTAAGTAAAATAAAAATCTCCCAACCAAACCAAATCCATAGCTATTTAAACCTTTACATCACATAGCTCCATATGAACTTTCATAATTTAACTCTCTTTGGAGAACACCTAACTCAACACTCCTCATGACTAATTAGGTTTCCTATGCCTAATTCAAGGCTATTGACTGTCAAACCATACCATATGAACTCAAATTTACTTTAAACCTTAAAAATGGTATTCATACCATATAAATACACATGTCCACAAATTTTAATGAATTCTCATTGGTTAAATCATGTATTATCTTGTTTTCTAGTTTCAAACCCTAATTTGTGTTGTCTTAGTCTTAGACCTACCCGAGAGGACAACAAATAAGCTAGAATGACATTTTGAACCTAATCAAAGATTATAAGGATTTAATTGGATCTATCCTTACCCCATGCATATTCCTAAACTATTAATTTTCCTTTCTCAATACTAAATCACTCCCAACCTATAGTTTTATAGAATTATATACCCCTACAACATGACTATGTCAACTAATAGGACAAAATAAACCCTTAAGACCCTTTACCCTCATTTGAGAGAAATTTAAAGAATCACACACATGTTAAAAAATATTACATAACATTCATAATACCTTAAATCATCAACTCTAATTCCAAGAATTCTATATGGTCTTTCTTTATGACTATGGAAACTCAAAATTGTTACTAATTGGACTGTATATAGTCTTCCCATGTATTTTAAATTTTAATAATATTATTGATAGTTTAAATGTGTTTAAATTCATTTAATATATATCCTCTATCCATTACTCATATTTTATTAATTTATAATGATAGTTTAAACTGACTATGTTCTCCTCTTTCTGGCTATGCTTGAAGACAAAGTATTGAAACTTGGGATTCATCACTTTAAACCTATAGACTACTAACTTGAATATTATCTAAATACAAATATTAACACCATATGATTGATCATAAACCTCTATACAATTATATAAATTTTAATTTATCGAAATAAGCTTTATAAGTAAAGATAAATTTCTTGATATGTTTCTTATTCTTTTTCGGTCCCTAACTTTGTCTTCTCGAAGTGCTACTAGTCTTTCCACCTCCTACTCTTCTACTCACACTTTCTATATGTATTAATTTTTTTATTACCTCCATAATTGATATTATTATCCATTTCATGTTTCATGTAAGTTACACTTCCATGATTCTTGGGTTACATTGTCTTTTCATGATATGCATGTTGAAATACCTTACCATATATATCTTGGTTTACATTGAGAAAAACTTGCCATATATATCTTTGATACTTTATAAAAAAGTAAGTGAGATCTTGTTTATATGAAAAATTTATGGCTCAAGTAAACACTCCTCCATCACTATGATATGAGATGGATAAAGCCATTGCTACTGTAATGTCATCTACACAGGCATAAATATAGGTATATATTAACTTGAAATTTTGAATTGTAGAAATAGACTTGTTTTAATAATTTTACTAAATACTTGGGGAAAATATAACTTATGTTAATATGTTGTGTATCCAAGGTTATCCTATGAAATTTGATAGTCCAATTTAGATGATTTCTAGGGTACCTTATCATGTTTCTTCCCTATTTTACATGCCTTTTCAAATAATTGAGCCTACCATTTACTTGTTTAAGCATCAAAATAGATTGAGCAGTGTTGGTTGAATATTTTGTCGATCAGCATACTGATAAACAAAATAGTTCTGATCACCCAAAGTAGGAAGATTAGTCAACCAAATGTGTAGGTTCACCACATCAAATAATACTCAAGGGTAGGACAAACCATCCATCTCTCTTTCTTCAGAGATGATGTGTGTAAATCAAAGGAAAAACTCAAGGGAAATGACAAACAACACTCCTCTTATTTTAGAAGTACTATTCATCAAACCACAAGAATACTCCTAGTAGTAATAGAAAAATGTAGCAAAGGATGTAATAACCAGCAAATCAAGATGCACCAAAAAGTCTCCACCTGAATTGCTCAATAGTAAGATACGAAGGACAATGAGGGCACAAAGTCACCTCAAGGTCCTTTACATAGAAATGAAAATAAAACACACTAAAGGCAATTATGGGGGCACAAATTCTCTCCATAGTTGACTCTTTAGGACACCTTCCTGACTGCTATCACTAATATTGCTTTTTGAATTAAAGGAACAAAAGATATATTAAGGAAAAAGACATAAGAATAGTTTCCTCAACAACAAAGATATCACAGCACAAAGTCTGAATAATCAGTTGCTTTCTTATTCCAATAACAAAATATGATCAACAAACTAAGCTCAAAGTCTCAAAAGTGCCTTTCAATTTGGGCAGAGTTTCATTTTGATTATCAAAAAGAGTTCCATTTACAATAGAAGAGTCTCCCTTATATAGCCTCTTCAAGAAGGACTTAGGAACAGTAACACATCATGTTGCATTAGAATCTATTGAGAAGATAGGCTAGAACTTAGGGGTGTTTACCCATTTGATTTTATCAATGCAGAGAAACAAGTCACGCCATTGAAAGTTTGCAACTTTCAATGTCCACCTAGTGATCTAATCTTATCTTCATTGTTCCTCCTTTTCTGGTTAATTGAATCAAGTCTTGGATTCAATTTGTTGTTTTGTTCCTTCCTCACTTTCTACTAGTCTTGGCCTTAAAACCTATGAATGCATTTAGGTCTATAGATTCAAAGGATCAATGGTTATTTTATGAGCTTTAAAATTGATGTTCACGCACCCATCACTATGTTTTCAATAACTAGTTTCCTGTCTTCAATTTGACATCTTCGGGCATGTCACGCCTTGGTCCTTCTTCAAATTTCATATTTGGCACTTTCCCAAAACAACCTTGCCCTTTCAAGCCTTAATAATGGGTCGAGGAGAGACCCCCACAAGGGTATCTGGCCTTTGGGTGGTCTTTGAATAGCCTTCTGGCTTCTTATTTTACATCTTCCCGAAGGGAAGGTGACTCTTTAATTTGGCAGTCGAGAGTCCCCTGTAAGGGAACCTACCCTTTAGGGTCCTTTAGCACCTTCAACTTAGAAGTCTCTCACATCCTTTTCCTTAGCAGACTATCTCTTGGGCTTTCTTCATGGGTATTTTTCTTGTAGACAAATTGTCCATAGAAAATTTTTGTGAACAAAAAGTCCGCAGAACAAAAAGTTTTCCTTTGAGAATTTCCTTCAGGTTTTCTTCCCATAGTCACTTCTTGAATTATTTTAGACTTTTTATCCAAAGGAATTCCTTCAGACAAAAGTCTAAAAAAATTATGACTATCTACCCATAGACAATTTTTTTGAAAGAATTTACCTTTGCAGCCTTATTTGAAAATGACCCTTTCGAAGGGTGTTTTTGTCGACCAAGTGCCCTCCACAAGGGCACTTGTCCTTTGGGAGGCTTCTTTGAACTTTCAAATTTGAACTACTCCTTTGAACCATTTGAGTGAATCACTTAGTTGAACCAAGCTATTGAACCATTTGATTGAGCCAAGTCAATGAACCATTCCATTGAACCAAGTTGATGAACTGCTCCGTTGAACCACTTTGTTGAACCAAGGCAATGAACCACTTGGTTGAACCAAACATTGAACCAAGCTGATGAACCAAGCTTTGAACCAAAAATGGTTCAAGCTGATGGTTCAATTGAATGAATCAAGTGGATGAACTGAGCATTGAACCACTTGATTGAACTTGCCTTTGAACCATTTGTTTGAACCAACCATTGAACCAAATTTTTGGTTCAACAGTTCAAACAAAGCCTTGAACCGACTAAAAAGCATTAGATTGAACCAAAGAAAGAACTGAAGTGTTGAAACAAAGTGGTGAACCACTTGGTTGAACCAAGCCATTGAACCATTCCTTTGATTGAACCCACCATTGAACTAGAAGCGTTGAACCTTTTAAACTTTGAACTCGTTGAACCTTTGAACCAAAGTGGTTCAATGGTTTAATGGTTCAAGCCTTCTTTGCTTATATGCTTACTGATGGAGATTTTTGATTGAACCAAGGCACTAAAACAATCTTGAAAATGACCAAGTGTTAGAAACTAATTTTTTTGGTTGAACCCACCTACAGAAGCCTTTGAACTTGTAAAAATGAACCTATCTGTAGAGTCTATAGAAATCAAGTCTATAAAAATCAACCTGTAAAGCCCATTAAACTTGGCCTGTAGAGTCTGTAGATTTTCTCTTCCTATTGAGTTCATAGATTTAAGCCTGTAGAGTTTATAGATTTAAGAGAAGCTTGAAAAAAAGAGGAATTTGAATGCCTAGGACAAATTTTGAAAAGGAAAAAGACAATTTTGGTTTGTAGGACCAAAATAGTTCAAATGTTGTCCCAAAAGTGAGTGATATTTTTAGGGGACAATAGTTGGCTCCAGTTGGGGAACTTCTATCAATTACAAAAACAATTGAAAGGAGTAGAATCCAGAATCTCCAGTGTCTTCATGTGTACCATTGAGTTATAGAGTCATGATACCTAGAAATGAAAGGCATCAAAAATAGAAACAAACAAAATAAAATAAAAATAAAAACTATACAAATATACATATATATAGATGTAATGATCTAATACTTCAAGATTTGAAGTGTTTCAGATGCTGCCCATTGTGAGGTAGAGAAAAGAGTGTGCCATCTTGATATTTTAGTAGAAAGTTGTTTTTGCCAATGCCTTGATGAATTATAAATGGGCCTCTCCAAAGGGAGTCAAACTTTCCATGCATCCCCTTTGGTTCTCTCCTTTTGTCCCACAGTAGGACTTGATCCCCAATCTAGAAATCACAATTTTTGGCCTTCTGGTCAAAGAGTTTCTTTACCAGACCTTGATGAGTAGCAATTATATCCACCACCATGGTTCTCTATTCCTCTAGCTCAGTTAGGAACATGATTCTTTTATCAAGAGAACTTTCATATGTCTGATCTTTAATTGCCTTTGCTAATTTCAAGGCTAGTAATTCTAAGGTGATTGGTATCTTAGCATTGATACCATAAAGAAGTTGAAAAGGAGACATACCAATTGCCCTTTTTGGTGTGATTCTATTTGCCCATAGAGCATCAACCAATGCTTTGTGCCATGTCCTTTGATTGTAATCTGCTAGCTTCTTGATGATAGTTACCAAATTCTTATTGCTAGATTTAGCTTGTCCATTCCCTTATGGAAAATAATTAGAAGAGTGAGAGAGTATAATTCCATAATGGAAACAAAATTGTGTAATATCTAGAGAGGTGAAATAAGCTACATTATCAGTAACAATTTTGATTGGGACTCCAAACCTAGAAATGATATTCTCTTTGAAGAAGTTGCATACAACTTCTGAAGTAGCATGCTTAGTTGGGATTGCTTCTACCCACTTGGTGAAATAGTCAGTTGTTATAAGGAAATAATCATTTCTAGAACTTGAAGATGGGTTTATTATCCCAATAAAATCAATCCCCCATTTTTGGAAAGGTTATTCTATGATCACTAGCTTGAGAGGCATAACAACTAACTTGGGTCTTCCAACAAATTGCTGACAGAGTTCACATTTTCTTACCCACTTATGTGCATCTCAGAAAAGAGTTGGCCAATAATGCCTGGCTCATAGAATCTTATGAGAAGTCACAGGAGTAGGAAAATTCATCCATAGGCTAGATTGTGAAAATATTTTAAAATTTGGCTTTGTTGCTCTTTGTCTACGTAGCAAAGGAATACTTCATCTATGCTTCTCTTATACAAGCCATTATCCTAATGGACAAAATCGGTAGCTTTCAACTTGATAGTCCTCCTTTCTTGATAAGACAAATGAGTAGGACATTCACCATAAGTAAGGAAATGAGTGATACTTTAATACCACTCATTGGTAGTGGAGACAAAAATGACTGTTGGAGTCTCTTCTACTTCAGTTTCTTCATGTTGTGTGTCTTTTGGCTTATTATCAGCAATTAATTGGCATAGGCCTTTACCCCTGACCAGCTTTGTTAGCTTGATGTCTAGATCAAAATCTTGGATCTTTGCAATCGAATTACCTCTTTTCATGCCAAACTCTTGTTGAGTTAATATAGACTTAACTATAGTGTCAAGAACTAAGGCAGTAGTGTGTGAATTAAGAATATAGAAGTGGAAATGTTTGATTACTTTCACCAAGGTATAAGCATGCTTCTCTATATTTGAATACTTCATCTCATGGGTTTTAAGAGCGAAACTCATGAAAAAGATAGGAGATTCCATACCTTCCTTATCTTGTTGAACAAGAATCACTAAAAGAGTGTGTTCAGATGCATAGCTATATATGATGAAATTTGTGTTGTAATTTGGGCAAACCAAAGTAGGGGCATGAGCAATGGTGGTTTTGATATCCTAAAATGCTGATTTGACTTCTTTAGTCTAGCTAAAAATGGTCTTCCCTTTCATCATGTTCATAATGTGTCTAGTCTTCTCAAAAAATTTGAGGATGAATCTCTGTAAGAAATTTACCTTTCTGAAGAAAGAAAGAACAACATTCTTACTTGTAGGCAAATTAAGTTCTTGAATAGACTTGACTTTGTCTAAGTCAATCTTTATGCCTTCTTTAGACATAATGTGTCCAAGGAGTTTCCCTTCTATTACTCCAAAAACAAACTTTTTAGGATTCAATGAAATACCATTCTCGCGGCAATGCCCCAGCACTTGTTGTATGTGGCGTACATGATCAGATCAATGCTTTGAAAAGATAGTCAAGTAATCAAGGTATACCACTATGAATTTACCAATCTCATCTTTGAAATCCAGATCCATTGCTCTATGAAAGGTAGAAATAACATTTATTAAACCAAAAGGCATTCTTCTATATGTAAATGTACCCCAAGGTGTGGTGAATGCAGTCTTGTGTTGGTCTACTTCACCAAATTTAACTTGATTATATCCTAAGAATCCATCCAGCATTGATAACATATTTGAACCTGTCACTGTTTGAAGCACTTGATCCATAATTGGCAAAGGAAAATTATTTTTTAAATATGCTTGATTCAGATTCTTGAAATCTACACAAATGTGAATTTTATCATTATTCTTCCTTATAGGCACTATGTTTACAATCCATGTCGAATGATGGATTGGGAAAATGATTCTAGCATTTAACATATTTTATATCTCAAACAAAATAGTACCTGATATTTTTGGATTATACTGTCTGGATTTTTTCTTATAGGGCATTGAGTTAGCCTTGAGAGGAATATCATGGCAGATTTCATCTGGTATGAGAGACTTCAAGTCTTCATAAGAATATGCTAAGACATTTATGTATTGACGGAGTAAAGAGGTGAACTTGAATCTTTCTTCAAGGTGCAACACTTACCAATATTGACCATCTTGGAATTTTCTTTAGTGGTCAGATTCACTTGATAAAATCCTTGAGAGAAAATCGAGTCTATTTGTTGTTGTTTGATGAATCTATCATGCTTGTCAAACAACTTCTCAAGAGAAACTAGGCCTTTAGGAATTTAGTTTCCTTTCAGCTATAAGAACTCTTCATTTATATTTGAATTGGATTCAAAGATTGATTCATCCTTCTGAAATTCACTGCCTTCAAAACATAGTTGTTCAAAATTATCTTTTCATTATAGGAAGGCAATGATTTGATGATCATCATTGAATACTTTCCAATGATCAACATTGTCAAGAACACTTGGTCTATAGACCAGCTCAATAGTATACCTATCTTTTTTGAAATCTGAATGAGGAACTAAGAGAGTTCCTGAAACAACAAGTGCATCAGCTCTATCATTAGACTCTCTGGGTATAGTAGAAATGTTGAAAGCATCAAAGCTTTCAATTTGATCCCAAACCAAGTTACGGTAGTGGCATAATCTTTCATTCTTGGTTTGGTATAAGTTCCTCACTTGACTAACCACTAATTCAACATCTCCTTTGGCAAGAAGAAACTTGATGCCTTTTTCTTGAGTAGCCTTCATGCCAAGCAATAGAAATTCATATTTAGTTGTATTGTTAGTGTTGCTAAACTGTAATTTGTAAGATGAAGGGAACATATCTCCTTGAGGAGATATCAAAACAATCCAAGCTCCTGAACTGGTAGAGGAACAACTACCATCAAATTCCAAAGTCCATATCTCATTTGATACTAATTTTTCTTTAGACTTTCCTTCATCAGAGATAGAGGATCCTTCTTGGTCTATACTGTAGCCTACTATTTTTTCTACTATTCTTATGAAACTAATTTCTGAGTTGACACTTTCAAGAATTATATCAAGTGTTTCATGCAGTTCATCTACAGATAGAAAATAGTTACCCATACCTGAGGATTCAAAAAGAATTTGAGCTTCAGGGGCTAATGTTTGGGTGACCACATATATTTCTTCCTTTTTAGGGAGCAACCTCTTCATTATGCCTTAGACAGGGATCCTTGCCTTAGATAGATCCATGCTTAGTTCTCCTCCCATGTCCTTGCACAAATTTCATCAAAGCAAAATTCCATAGGATGTTGGGATGTCAGCCACCAAGATAGTTATCTTGATTCTCTTGTTTGGAAAGGCTACAAATGCAAATTGGGCATCTTTGATTTGCCCCAGTAATGGTACTTGCTTGTTCTCCATGGAGAAACATCTCCCAAATGTCTTGGTCAATGTGAGACCAAGAGACTCAACTAATTTATTAGGCATGACATTATCAGATGCTCTTGAGTCTATAATATAGTTACACAGCTTGTGGCCATTAATTAATAAGGAAACATAGAAAGGTTCTTTTTTTTAGGAGTAGTTGGGGGAGTAATCACTAGATTATTTGGAATAGGCATGTTCTTTAGAGAATCAAGAGTTACCTTTTTAGCCTTTTGTCCTACAAGGATAGTTTAGTTTTTGACATATTGGACCAGCTTATTCAATTGATTAGGATTGGACTACAAATATTTGAACTCAGACATTTGTATTTTTGTCTTTTTGACATGATCGATTATGTCAAATGGCTGAATTGAACTAGGTATAGAGAAAGGTACTTCAACTTTCTAAGTTTTAGGAGGGATAGGAGGTGGGCTAGTTTGCAAATTTGAAGTAGAAAGGGAAGGCAAAATTGATGTATTTGCCTTTTAGTTGATTATCAAATCCTTTGACTGAAAATGTAGAGTGGTTCCATGCTTAGCATTTGTGACTACTAGCTATAATTGCTCTTCTACTTCTCTTTATCAGCTTACTAGATTGATTGGTTCTTGGACCTAGTAAACACTGCATATAATCCATCAAAAACTTCTCCTTTAATTTTGAGTTCATCCTGGTAGTTTAGGAAACTAATGTGGGATTCGCCAATTGATTCTCTTTGATTGTCTTCAAGGAGATCAACGTCATTTTCTTAATTCAATTCAGGCTGGAAAGAGAACTCTAATTCTACTTCAAGATATCCCATTGTTGAATTGGTTAGAAGAGATTCCAGGGCAAGTTTCCCTTGTGGGGGAGGAAGGCAATTCTATTTCCCTTGATTCCTAGCAGCATTTCCCTGATATGATTGATTTGGGAATGTCCTTCTATATCAAGCAGAAGACATTCCTTAAGCCATTTACTTTTTGAGAGAAAGCCACTCATTCGCCAATTTTTGCACCATTGGATCTATGGTGCCTGTAGATGCATATTCAGAAGATGATGAAGCTCTATTTATATTTAGATCTCTTCTTATCTTCTTTTCTAAGATGAGATCATCTTCTACTTCAATGGCCAAATGTTGAGCTACAGAAAGATCTATTTGACCAGCACGTCTCAAGAAAAAACCTACTTTAGGTAGCTAAGAATTAATGAAAAAGCATTTGAGATTCTCATCTATAGGTCAAGCTATTACAAGAATTCTATTTCTTAGTTTGTCAAATTTGGCTATGAAATCTCTCATAGGCTCATAAGGCTCTTTCTTCATCTGTGTAAGTTGAGCTAGAAGTGCATGTGCATCTTCTACAGGTTTGAATCTAGCTTCAAACTTAGCTTTGAGAATATTCCAATTAGTTATTGATTGAGCTTGTAGATGATAAAACCAATCTAAAACAACACCTTGTAATTATTCTACAAATAGCCTAACTACTACATCTTCAAATTCTACTCTGATTACTCCACAAGCTATGTTGAAGGCTGTAATGTGTTCAATAGAATGAACTTTCCCATCACCATAGAATTTGGGGAAATTCTTCCTTCAACTGCATGAAAGCTCATGTAGAGGTGGAGTAAGATTGGGAGGACAAAAATCATTACCCCAAGGGCCTTAAACTACCATTTTAGGATTATGAAAAGGAGGGATAACAAATCTCAAAGGCGTAATTATTGGCAAAGCATTATCAACAACAAAAGTAGATACTTCATCTGGCAATGGAGATCTGACTTTAGTAGGAGGAAAGCTCTTGGTTCATTAGAGACGAGATGGTGAAGGAAATATATCAAAATCACTTTGATGTACCAACTTGAATATAGGGTCAATGATACCTTTAGCCCTTTGGCTTTATATATACCTTGAATTTGCTAGATTTTGAAACAAAAAATGGAAAAGAATTGACCTTGCTTCAGTTAAAGCTTGATGCTTTAAACTGTGCATTCTTTCCCTGTTAGTGTGGAGGTGAATGGACAGATTATAAATGGATAATAGATTTTATTCCCTGGTAGAGTCACCAAATACTGTTGGTTGAATATTTTACTGATTAGCATACTGATAAACAAAATAGGTTTGATCAGCCAAAGTAGCAAGATTAGTCATCCAAATGTGTAGGTTCACCACATTAGAAGGGGATTGATCTCTCCTCTCATCAAGGGGAGGTTCCCTATAGATAAGCTATATATATATATATATATATATATATATATATATATATATATATAGAGAGAGAGAGAGAGAGAGAGAAAATAATACTCAAGGCTATGACAAACCATCCATCTCTCTTTCTTTAGAGATGATTTGTACAAATCAAAGGAAAAACTCAAGGGAAATGAACAACACTCCTCTTCTTTCAGAAGGACTATTCATAAAACCACAAGAATACTCCTAGCAGTAACAACAAAATGTATCAAAGGATGTAATAACTAACAAATCGAGATGTAGCACAAAGTCTCCACCTGAATTGCTCAAGAGTAAGATACGAAGGACAATGAGGGCACAAAATTACCCCAAGGTCATTTACACAGAAATGAAAAGAAAACACACTAAAGGAAATTATGGGGGCACAAAGTCTCTCCACTATTGACTCTTTAGGACACCTTCCTGACTAATGTCACTAATTTTACTTGTTTAACTAAAGGAATAGAAGATATATTAAGGAAACATACATAAGAAAGTTTCCTCAACAACAAAGATATCATAGCACAAAGTCTAAAAAATTAGTTGCTTTCTTATTCCAATAACAAAATATGATCAACAAACTGAGCTCAAAGTCTCAGTAGTGCCTTTCAATTTGGGTAGAGTTTCATTTTGATTGTCAAAAAGAGATCCATTTACAATAGAAGAGAGTCCCTTATATAGCCTCTTCAAGAAGGACTTGAGAATAGTAACACATCATGTTGTGTTGGAATCTATTGAGAAGATAGGTTGGAACTTAGGGGCATTTACCCATTTGATTTTATCAATGCAGAGAAACAAGTCATACCATTGAAAATTTGTAACTTTCAATGTCCACTTGGCGATATGATCTTACCTTCATCATTCCTCCTTTTCTAGTTAATTAAATTGGGTCTTGGATTCAATTTACTATTATGTTCCTTCCTCACTTTCTACTAGTCTTGGCCTTAAATCATATGAATGCATTTAGGTCTATAGATTCAAAGGATCAACGCCTATTTTATGAGATTTAAAATTAACATTCATGTACCCATCACTATGTTTTCAATGGCTAGTTTGCTGTCTTGAATTTGACATCTTTGGGCACATCACCCCTTGGTCCTTCTTTAGCTTTTCTGTTTGGCACTTTCTTGGAAAGAACCTGCCCTTTTAGGCCTTAAGAATGGGTCGAGAAGAGCCCCTAACAAGGGTATCTACCCTTCAGGCGGTCTTTAAATAGCCTTCAGGCTTCTTATTTTACATCTTCCTGAAGGGAAGGTGACTCTTCAATTTGGCAGCTGAGAGTCCCTCGCAAGGGCACCTACCCTTCAAGGTCCTTTGGTGGCCTTTGCCTTAGATGTCTCTCACGGCCTTTTCCTTAGTGGACTATCTCTCGGACTTTGTCCATGGGTAATTTTCCCACAGATAAATTGTCCATGAAAATTTCCTACAAATAAAAAGTCTATAGAATTTCCATTTTGTTCCATTTGCCTTTGAGAATTTCCTTCAATTTTTCTTCTTACAGTCACTTCTTGAATTCTTTGACTTTTTATCCAAAGGAATTCCATCGGACAAAAGTCAAAAAGAATTATGACTATCTGCCCATAGAAAAAAATTTTAAAAGAATTTACCTTTGTAGACTTCTTAAAAAATGACCCTTCTGAAGGGTGTTTTTATCAACCAAGTGGCCTCCACAAGGGCACTTGTCCTTCAGGAGGCTTCTTTGAACTTTCACATTTGAACTGCTCCTTTGAATCATCTGAGTGAATCACTTGGTTAAACCAAGTTATTAAACCATTTGATTGAACCAAGTTGATGAACCACTCCATTGAACCAAGTCGATGAACCACTCTATTGAACCACTTCATTGAACCAAGGCAATGAACTGCTTGGTTGAACCAAATGTTGAACCAAGCTGATGAACCAAGCTTTGAACCAAAATGGTTCAAGCCAATGGTTCAAGTTGATGGTTCAATTGAATGAACCAAGCAGATGAACTGAGCATTGAACCACTTGATTAAACCCATCATTAAATTGGAAGCGTTGAACCTTTTGAACTTTGAACTCGTTGAACCTTTGAACCAAAGTGGTTCAATGGTTCAACGGTTCAAGCCTTCTTTGCTTTCATGCTTGCCAATGGATATTTTTGATTGAACCAAGGCACTGAAATAATCTTAAAAATGACCAAGTGTTAGAAACTAATTCTTTTGGTTGAACCCACCTATAGAAGCCTTTGAACCTATAGAAATGAACCTGTTTGTATAATCCATAGAAATCAAGTATGTAGAAATCAACCTGTAAAGCCCGTTAAACTTAGCCTACAGAGTCCATATATTTTCTCTCCCTATTGAGTCCATAGATTTAGGCTTGTAGAGTCCATAGATTTCTGAGAAGCTTGAAAAAAAGAGGAATTTGAATGCCTAGGACAAATTTTTAAAAGGGAAGAGATAATTTTGGTCTGTAGGACCAAAATAGTTCAAATGTTGTCCCAAAAATGAGTGATATTTTTGGGGGACAATAAGCAGGATCACAAGATTGTAGTAAGTGCATGTTTAAATGATTTTTTTATTTTAGTTTAAAATTTAATTTCTTAATAATTGGTTGAATATATTTATGTTAATTTTGTAATAATACTTTTGTTTGAATAGGTTCAAATGTAATCGAGCTATGAGTGTAAGATCCATAGTCGGACCTTGCAGCAATCCAAGGCATTAGATAGGTATCCATCTACTATCAAGGCATCTAAGTGAGAGTCTTCTTTGAGTAAGGTAAATAAATGGGGGATATTTGATGAATATGATGTCTTACATGATATGTGATTTTTTGTATGCCTATATGGAAATTTATGCATTTTTGTCATTGTATATACATACATGACATTCACCAAACATTAGATACTATGTTGGTAGGTGTAATGTTTTGTATGCCTATCATGGAAATCTATGTATTATTGACATTGTATACATGTGCCTATATTGTATGCCCACCATGGCAATCTATCTAATTTATATTTAGGTTTAATTTAAAATGTTGTTTTGATCTTCCAAACTATTATCTATCAAATCTCATATTTAATGTTGTACACATATGAGGATTAAAAAATTATTCTTTTCAATTATATAATTCTCATATCTCCCATATTTTTTTAAATTAATGTTATATTTGATTATGTGTAGTGGAAATGACTAATGGCACTCTTATCTACTTTACATTTATCGTAACCCGTTTACAACATTTAAATTAATCATTAACACAATTTCATTTCACTTAAAACCTATACCCAATCATGTTTAAACATGTATAATGCAAAGACATAAAATCATTCATAAATCCCTACAAATTTCTCACTCAAATACCTATACCTATAAGTTACCTAATCTTTCACCTTTTGTAGACACTCAAAAAATACATAAATAGTTTTAGATGTTGAAAACACACTTTTTTAACCACCTTGGCTCCTTGTGGGTTAGAAAATTTCTTAACCCTATTAAAAACATTGTTGTTCCCCTTTACACACATTTATCTAAATTAATTAATTAATTAAGATAGTATATCCTATTTACACCTCACCCTAGCTAAACCCATGGCTAAATTAACAACACATAGCCTTAGGACCATTTCTTACCTTGGCATTTAAAGTCCTAACCTCCTAGACTATTTATACATACATGATCATGCCTCTTTAAATGAGATTGGACCACTTTTAATGATATTAATAGCAAACATTAAGTTCAAAACACTATTTTGGGCAAGCTAGATAATTACCATTTTGATCAACGTCAATCATCCCTCAACCAATGATGGTTAACCAAGACCAATGTTAGTTATTTAAAGTTACCCTAGGACCCTTGCTTAGGAGGTTAAATCATTGTAAGTAAGAATTGAAAATCTTGTATGAATATGAGCTTTCCAATGAACTAGAGAACTACTATAGGGATCAGGAAGTACTTCATCACCTCAATACTGAGGATTCAAGTGTTGTTACTCTACTCATTTTGTTCTAGGCTTCCAAGTCATAGTCAACTTGACAACATCTCCAGGATAGCAACTCCATAACAACTATGTATCCTATACTTGTTATAAGTTTAGTTATTTGTTTTTTATAGTTTATTATTTCATTCCCTTCCAATCTCTCCTCCCACACTCTCTTTTGTGTTGGAGTTATGCAACTCCAACAACCCTTTTACACCAAATCCCAAATAATCATTCCTAACTTTTAGAATGTTAAACCTATGTGTTTGATATCCTTGAGTCTCCATTATATCTTTATAACTAACATCCAACACCCAAATAACCCATAAACTCCTTTACAACTAACATAAATTCCATTTTTTCCCAAAGTTAAAATTATGACAAATACATAGTGACTATCATCAGTTACCCTTAACTGGCATCAGTTATCCTTGACCTATTTTTATTACCCTTAACTAGTATTAGTTAACTAGTAACCACCATCAGCTATAGTGTAATTATTTTTCCCAAAAATAAAATTTTAAAATTACCTATCAAACCTAACCCAAAATCTTGTTTTTCAATCCCTGTTACAACACAAAGTCAAAAGTAATGTTTTGAATCACATTTTAGCACTTTAGCATTTATTTTAAACAATTTAATGTCATTTTTAAAAAATCAATCATTTTCTATTGAAAATAATTTTATTACATAATGATTAAGTACTTTAATTACTTTTTGAAAGCATCTCTTATCAACACTTTTAAAAAATTAACTTGTTAAATGAGTGGATTGACAACCTTCCAGTAAAGTCTTGTACTTATTGGATCTAGAACTTGATAGGCAATCCACCCTCCAACCTTACTAATCAATCTCATTTTTAGTCTTATTCTTATTGGAGTTCATTCCTTCCAATCCAATGAGGATTTATTCATACCATCTAAATCACAAAGCACATAACTACATCTAGGTTAATTTATACCTTCACCCTTTTTTTTTGGTTTTAACTTTTTTCAAAAGAAAAATAAGATAATACAAAAACATAGTGAAACATTCTAGCACACCTAGTGGGACCCTATATTTTTATTGGGTTCATAAATGTTTTAGGACATTCTAGTTATATTAGTGAAATAATCATTCATCTCACTTGTTTGTTTGTGAAACTAAAACATTATTTTCTTCATTGTTTAAATTCAAAATCATAACTTTCAATTTATTTTCTTTTAAAAAATAAAAAATCAAGTACTTGTTTTCTTTACTTTCTTTGAAAATTCAAAATCATTTATTTTCCTTTCTTTATAAAAAATGAAAAGGCATTCATCTTAGGATAGGACTTGCATCTTAATTCTATATTTAGGTGCATTCTAGTTATTTTGTACTCATTCAAATAAATAAAAAATTACTTTTGGATTTAAAACTAACATTCATCCATTGATTTATTGCATGGTTAAATCACATAGCTTAATTAAATAGAAATCAATCATAGCAATCACTTCTTTCACACACATAAAAAACCACTCATACAATTAATTAATCAGACATTAACATAAGGAAACTAACTGAGATTTCATCATCGAGTGGCAACCTTCATCCTAAAATTCCTACTTGGATTTCACCACCAAGAGGAGAAAAAACTTAGTACATTGGTTGAGTATAAAATATAATAATTTGATATATATTAGCAAAGCACTTGAGACCCTTATCATTACAGTGTGTGAAGTGAGGGGGTAGTCCCCAATACCAATCCATGTACCAATTCTAGTACATAGATCTTTTAATCCTAAAAAGACTTGAAACCATCCATAGACTTCTTATTCTATTACCCATTTCAAAAACCAAGTGGAGTCTCAAAAACTTCTAAAATTAAGGCATAATACTAAAAGAGAGATAAAAATAACTCTAGGATCTAACATACTCTTATTGTGTGTGTGATTTTATTTAATATTTATTCTTTTCTCTCTTTTTGAGTGTATTAATTTGTTTCTACCAAAATTCTAAAACATCCACTATTTATTTCATGGTTTTGACACAATAATAAGCTAGAGGTCAAGCTAGCCAAAACCCACATTACCACCCACTTTCATCCTCTTCTTCATCTATGGAACACACTCTATATGAGGAAAGTTCTCTTGACCATTTCAAGAGTCATAATATGACTTTATATTTTTCCTATGGAGATAAGGACTTCACCAACCTCCTTGATAATAATATTGTGGCCCTCCAACACTATCTTTCCATAATTTCTAACCATGCCCCTACTTCAGTTCATTCCATTAAACCACCTTATTCCATGTCCACTTACTTCATGGGTGAGACTTTAGTTGCCACCATATTTACTACCCAATCCATGGAGACCCAACCTTCCTCTTCCATAAACAACCCTTTAACAATTATTTACCAAGACCAAAATTCTATTTCACCACACACCAATTTCCAATCACCTTCTACCTCCACCACTCCATTACTAACCCTTCAAATGTAGGGACAACCCAACCCATGGAAACTCAAGAACCACTTAACATTGGGATTTCTTACACTAATATTATTTCCTTTCCTCTTTCTATTCAAAACCCAACATCATCTACTCCATTCCAAAATTTAGTGGTTTCCATACTATCCACTCTCCCACCCATAAGTACCAAGTTAACTACACACCTTCAACCAACCAACCCAACTATGCTAATGTCCTAAAAAATACCTACTACACCTAGTTTAGGTTATATCCCAAACCCATAATGATATATGCCTCCATATTCCCAACCTTTTATGCCTAATTACCAATATGTGGCCTCCACCCAACCTTCTAGCATGCAATATATTATACCCTCACAAACCCAAAAACACGTACGCTATAGTTATGGAGGTGCACCAAAAACTAACATCATTAACATTTTGATGTATAAGATGATAACTCAAGAGACATCTATTTTTGGAGCTGATAATATTTTGTCCTATGACAATGACCCCATTCACCCTTTCATATTAATACACCCTTACCCAACTCTCTAGGGAGTTCCTAAGTTTTCCAAATTATAAAGTAAAGGTGATCCCCAATATCACCTAGGATAATTTAGGAATGCATGCTATCTCATTGCCTACAATGATTCTATTCTACATTGGACCTTCCCCATGTCTTTGTTGGGACCTATGTTGGAGTGGTATAGTGTCATCACTAGGCACTCTCTATTTTCCTCATCCCAACTTGCTTAAACTTTCTTGTACCACTTCTCCATCAACATCTTCAAGAATGTATCCATAACTAAATTATATTTTATTTGATAATTTGAGGATGAAATCATTACCAATTTTGTTTCCAGATGGAGAGGGTTAATCAACCAACTCTCCTTCTTCTTACCCCAACCTGAATTAATTAAACTTTTCTCTCAGGCATGTGTTAAACTCATCTCATCCACCCTATAGGTTCAAACATTTTGGACCTTTGACAATGTTTTTACCATAACTATAAAGTTTAAAATTCAATCAATTTATGAGGGCAAACTTAAGCTTAGGAAGAAGAATGCTAGTATTAAATATATCGAAGCTTCTTCTAAACCTTCAAACCTTGATAAAGCCAAATGAGCATCCAATTCCATTGTCCTTAAAATGAATCCTCCTCTAGTGATCAACCAATCTAACCCATCCACCTCTTTGAACCAAAATTATAAAATCCAAAACTACTTTATGTAAAATTAATATACTTGATTTAGGGAGTCTTATGCTTTAGTTTTGAAGAAATTATTGAAATCATCCATAATTTAACTTCCTCCAATCAAACCTCCTCAATAATTTTATTCATCCCATCAAATACCTAGATGGTATAAGGAGAATGGGATGTGTAACTACCAGTATGTCATTGGGTATAATGTTGATAGATGCAAAACATTTAAAAACATAGTCCAAGACCTAATTGATAAGGGTGAGCTTGTAAAGGGTAACCCAAATGCACCTATAAATCAAGATCTTGATATTTTTTTTATCAATTTTCAAACCACACACCTTATGCAAATAATGAACATATAAATGTATAAATATCCCATAAATGTGAGGTTCATACAATAAAAATTGTTCTTAATAAACTTAAAGTTGATGAACCCATGACCAAAATCACCACTCCTTCTCCACTTAATTCTATAGTGGAATCACATATCATTCCTTTGGAAATCATAACAAAGGAATAAACAACCACTCCTACTCCACTTACTTCCATAGTGGAATCACCTATCCTCCCTTTAGAAACTATAATGAATGAAAAAACCATCATCCCTGTGCCATTTCCTTCCATATTAGAGATATCTACCCTTCCTTCAAAAATCATAACTAAGGAAGATATTATCTCACCTACTCCTTCCATAAGGGAACTACCCACCATTTCATTATAACTCTTTCTAAAATAAGAGGAAAAAAATACCATCCCACCTCCACAACCACTTGGTATCTCCTTGGAAACTATGACTATAAAATCCAAGTCTACCTATAAACCATTTTCAAGGTTGGTCTAATATATAGAATTTTTATCACAACTGAACCTTGATCAAGCTACATTTTGGCACCATTTTTAGCTTCCATAACCCACAAATAAGGAGTCAATGAAATGACCATCCACCTAAACTTTAACCTCCATAAATGTAACCACCACCACCTTAACCAAACCAAAAAAAAAAAAACATTAAAATCTCAAACTTCAAACAAACCCACCAACCTAGCTCCTTCAAAAACAAATAAAACAAACCCCACTACTACATTAAAACATATAAAAAACCTAAGTGTTCTTCCATCTCAAATTATCACCCATCCACTCTTGAAATTAGAGTTAAACCCACCTAAAAATTCATATATCAAACCAAAATTAAAGTTTGAACCACCTAGGATTAAAAAACATAAAACCATTTCACCCCCCATTTCAACTATACCCTCTATCCTAAGGCCACACCCCTCATCCATTTTAGGTCCTCACCATTCCACGTTGTTGAAAAATCCAAGCCCTCCAATAAAGAAACCATAAATCCAAACTCCTCTTCTTCCCACACCTCCACCTATCCATACCAAACCCTCAACCTCAAAACCATCTACCAAGATCATTTCACAAACCAAATCTCTACTCATTAATCATACCCCTAAAAATGTACCAATCCCAATAATCAAAACTAAGACTTTCACTACCTTACCACCATTACTAGAATCTTATTTTACCATTTTACAAAGGTTGTTATAAACTTCCTACATAACCTTAACTCCAGTCAAATCATTCAACCCTCTCATCCCAAAACCTACTTAGTTTAATGACAACTTAATTTGTGCATACCATAAGACACTTGGACATGACATGAAGAACTATAAATCTCTTCAAGGCATAATCCAAAAAATATGTGGTATAGATGATATTTTGATAGAGAAAATTCCTTTTATCCTACCTTAAATCCAAAAACCTAAAATTATCACCCCACATAAACTATCTCTAAGATCTCATCTAAGAGTATGGAAGAATTGAAGCAACCTACAAGCCCACATATATTCCAAATTGACACCATCCATGTGGTCACTCGATCATAAAGCTAAAAAAAGTAAGGAAAATCCAAGGTATACATCCCTTAGACATATCGTTGTTCTATGAAATCACCCCAATAAACTTTTCCAAATCCTAAGATTTTTATCTTGGGTACACCCCAATCCAACCCATCTAAACTAATACATAGGCTAGTTCTTAAACAACTTCATTGGGCCTCGATGAAAATGACCTTGTATGAGTTGATCCAAACCTTTCCCCAACATCATCAAGATATGGTGGAAGCTTTTCAATCGATTGAGGTTTAGCACAAAGATCCTTGACTGCTAGTAGCCCTTATTGGAGCCCTCCAACTTTCATTCCTCATCACATTATAGGATTTAGAGATACCTCTTATTTATCTAGATGATCCATATCCACCCCTCTTCATCACTATATATATCAATCAAACTAGGATAAAAAGGTTTATGATTTATGGGGATGATAGAATTAATATTATCTCATCCCATGCCTATGATCAACTTAAGACTCCTAAGAACATCATCTCTAAGACCCTCTCATACTTTGATATTTTAATGACATGATGGAAACTACCATGGGGATGGTTATCCTTCATATACATTTAGGTCTCCGTACTCTCCCTAAAGTTTTATACATTGTAGAAGGGGAGTTTCAATACAATGTTTCTTGTATGCGCTTGGATCTAAACCATGGGTTATGTACCATCAACTTTGCATAAATGCCTGAAATTTATACATGAAGGCCAATTTCATGTCATTATAGTTGACCCTAGTCTATTTAAGTTATGACACATGACTTATCACCCCAATGATGTTCTCATTCTATTAAAATATATATCCCCTTTACCCTCCATCAACAAATCTTATACTAGATTGACCATACCTTCATACCAAATACATATGAATGACCCCTTAAAATCCACATTCTAACATCTCTTGCTTGGGGAAAATCAATTATTGACTCTAGATACCCTTTTTACTGCTCAACTGTATATAAATATTGATCAACATCCTAGCTATAATTCTCATATTAGAACCATCATCAATTTTAATCATCCTAACATCCAAACAAAATTTATCTATGGAGGACTTGATCAACCACCTTGAGCTTCTAATTCCTCATATTATATCAAACCTTTCACCTCTATTTTTTATTTCTTGGATAAAATAGATTTT
The DNA here is from genome assembly GCA_037957365.1 of Torreya grandis. NCBI lineage: Eukaryota > Viridiplantae > Streptophyta > Pinopsida > Cupressales > Taxaceae > Torreya > Torreya grandis. The sequence goes on along the minus strand of JARHVA010002894.1, from coordinate 811,682 downwards.
GCCTAACATACCTTCATCAGTGTATTTGGAAAGAATTCAATTTAGGCTGATTTGAACATGGACCATGTAAAACTCAAAATCCTTTTGAAAAACATGGTCTTTGATTTATCCAAATAGAAGAACCAACCAACCCACCTTCCATTATAATCATTGAGGAAGAAAACCCATCCTCACCAACCTCTCTCTCTTCAAAATTTTATGATATTTATTCTATCCCTCATAACCTTTTTTAATCTATACTATTAGTTTGGGAACCCTGAGCTATCAAATTCATGGGGAAACCATAAACATTCCTCTAACTCATCTTGAGGTGATTAAGGATGATTCTAAAAATATTAATAGTATTTAGTGTTACGATGATGATTCCCTTCTCACCTATTTTGGTTATAAAGATTCCTCCATTTAAAAATCCCTTCCTATAGAGAAATAGACCGTGCTAAATGAATATACCATTGAAATCAACACGTGCAGTCAAGATAAGCCCCACATAATAAAAATTTGCTGATGTTTAGATTCCTAAGAGCATCAAGATTTATCTTTTTGTGTGTGGCTATATTAGAGCATTTGATTGGTATTATAGCGATATGCCTAGAAGTGACCCTTACATAGTCATCCATAAAATTATCACCAACCGTGACGATAATCATATTAGGAAAAATGTTAGAAGGATATGCCCTCACATTTCCCTTCTTGTTAAATAAGAACTTCATCCAACCCATTGACTATCCATAATGGGTCTTTAACGTCATTCCTATCACTAAAAAAATAAGGGTACTTTGTATTTTTATGGATTTTCATGACCTCAACCTTTCTTATCCAAAAGATGACTTTACTTTGTAAAACATTGACTAGCTCGTTGATCTTATTACCAGGCATGAGATGTTATCTCTTATGGATGGATTATTGGAATATAACCAAATCTTAATTGTCCTAAAAGATCAAGACAAAAAGTAATTAATCACCCCATGGGGAACCTTTTGCTATAGGGTCATGCCTTTTGGTTTGACCTACATCATTCATGACTTTATACACAAAATTATGGAAGACTGTATATATGACCTCCTTGGTAAGTACAAATTTTGTAAAGACCATTTATAAATCCTTAAAGTGATCTTTGAATTCCTTATCTACTTTCATGTTTACCTCAACCCAAAGAAATGCATCTTTGGGGTCTTATCAAGTAAAATCCTCAACTTTATCATTTATCTTCATGGGATAGAGGTTGATCCCACTAAAGTAAAGAAAATCCTAGACATTCCTCCTCTAAATAACCTTAATAAACTCCATAGTTTATAGGGGAAGCTTCAGTATATTCATCAATTCATCTTTTAATTATCTGATAGATATCATCCCTTTCATCACATCCTTAACAAGGATATCTCCTTTAAGTGGAATGAATACTATAAAAAATACATTGAATCAATCAAAGGTTAAATTTATTCTCCACTTTTAGAATATGAGAATCATTACACACATATCAATAAATTATGCCTCACCTTAGTCTTCATGGGTTCCAAACTCCATCACTACCTCCTCAACCAAAAAACCTTTGCCATCACCAACATCGACCCTTTCAAGTACATGTATTTTAAGCCATATCGTAATAAAATTATGGATATATGGCTCATGATTTTATCTGAGTTTAATCTTGAATTCCTTTAGCAAAAGTTAGTCAAAGGTAAAATATTTTTTTATCAATTAGATGAATTCCCTTTAATTTATAACCAAACTTTTAACCTTGAGTTTCCTATTGAGTCTATCACAACCCTCTCTCAAGAAGACATTGATTATCAAATGACCATACTATTTAAAAGATAAAAATGTTAACATGTTGGTAGTGTTATAATCATCCTTATCCCTCTTGATGGAGATCCTTTTCACTTATTGTTTAAATTTTAATTTGGTTTCACCAACAATATGGCTAAGAATGAGGCCCTAGTTTTAGGACTCCAAACAACTTTATCCTTGGGAGTAAAATCAATATAAATTTTTAGTGACTCCCAACTCATGGTCAACCAAATAAATGGTTCTTACCAATGTAAATTTATATTCTACATTAATACAAATAATTAGTAGATGTATTACTGACATCATTTGGTCATTACCTTATCTAAGCCACTCTAAGTTCAATAAACAAGTTCACTGATACCATGGATTTTCTTGCTTCTCAAATGTCATATATACCTTAATATTCCAAAATATTTGTCACTATCCATATACTTAACCAATTATATTACACCAAAATAGACCTCCTTTCCATCCGTAATGTGGAGGAAACCTAACTAGATATTTGGTATAAACAAATCTTTGACTATTTTACCTTAGCCATCATCCCTTCCAACCTCTCTAAGAATAGTAGATGAGATTTTTGAAAAAGTACGTATCACTATAACATACTATGGGGAATTATTTACTAGTGAGTCTTTGATGTTCTCCTTTTTAGATAACTTTAGAGTCAATAAATCCCGCACATAATCAAAAAAACTCATGATGGGATTTTTAAATAACACTATAGTGCTTTATCTATCACTAAGCACATTCTTAGCCTAGGCTACTATTCGCCTAAACATAACCAAGACTATTGTGATTATGTCAAGCAGTGTGTTAAGTGTCTACAACATGTGAACCTACATCATGTTCCTAGTCATGGCCTTCAAGTTTATAAGGATTTATTTCCAATTTCTCAATGGGGATTAGATCTCACTGGTGAAATCAACCCTCATTATTCATAGAGACATAAATATATCATCACCATGATATAATAATTCACCAAATGGGTAGGGGATATTCCCCTTATCTCAATCAAAGATGATAAAAATTAAGTCTTCATCAATCATCACATCATTTATTATTTAGGTATTCCTAAAAAAACCATCATTTATAATGGTAAATCATTTTAAAAAATTACTAAATATTTGTGACACTTTTGGCATTAAGTTAATATTATCAGCTCTCTACTTCTCATAAGATAATAGACAAGTTAAAGCCTCCAACAAAACACTTAATAAAATTCTAACCAAAATGGTCAATGAATTTGGTAGGGATTGACACTTACACATTCCCTTCAACTTATGGTACTATCAAACCAACATTTAAACCTTAGAGGTACCACACTTTTATCACTTATATATGGTGAAAAGGTTGTCTTGCCTCTAAAAGTACAAATTCCCTCCCTTTGTATATCCCTAAAATATATCATCTCAGAAGGAGACTAAAATCAAGAACTCCTAACCCAATTTGAGATACTTGGTGAGTGTCATTTGCATTCACTTAACCATCTTCATTTTTATCAAGAGAGCATAAAGCACACATATAAAAAAACACCAAATAGTGTGAAAATTCAATATTGGTGACCTCTTATTAAAGGAAAATCAACATGTAACTAACATGGAAAGAAGTAAGCAGGGCACATTTGCTTTCAATTAGGTTGGACCATTTATCATCATGTACAATTATGGGTCAGGAGCTTCCTAGTTATCATCTCTTGAAGTAAAATTAGAAACTAATCCCCTCAATTATTTGCATCTACATTCATTCCTTTGTTAAAATAAGTTCTAAATAACCTTGTGTCTAACTTAATCTCATCCCTTATTTTATAAATTATCACCACCATCTCCTTACTTTAAGGATAACCAATTAAATCAAATAATCATGTGATTATCCATTATATTCTTAGCATAAATCTGAAACATGGTTACCATGTCTCTACCTATTGCATGATTCTCATGGATAATTTTTATCCCTTATAGATGTGTCCCCATGGTCATTATATCTTAAACACCCTATCACCCATCATTTAGCTTTCTTGTGTCATGGTTTTGTCCTCATAAATAAAATCAGTAGTCTTATATAATCAAGTCCATGTATACAAAAAATAAACAAGCAAAAAAACAAAAATATAATATATCTTATGGGCCATATCTCAAAAAATTAGAGATTGATCCCTTGAAGGACAACTACCAAAACAATTCAAAATTGATCAAAAACATATAATACCCCCTTTAAGGATATTATCAAAATCAAACAAATCCAAAATTTAAATCACTCCCTTGAAGGATGGCTAAGTCAAACATGCGTCAAAACAAAGTGATCACATGAAATATTCCCACATTGATCACCTTCCCCAACCTGTCAAACCACTAAAGCATCAAAATACCCATAATCAAAGATTAAAAAAGAAAAACAAATATATGTATCCTAAAGAAAGATTTGACTAACTTTCATAAAAATCAATAGTAGACTTCTCACATTGATTAGTATACACCAAAATAAGACATGAAATTATTTATAATTGCTCCTAAGTCACCTACAGAAGGGGTAGGTAATTCCCACAAGAAGGTTACACTATCATTCACCTCCCTTTTTACCCTCTACAAATCTAGGTATTTTGGGCTTACTTGACACTACATAATCAAGATACTTCTAAAACAAATGGACAAATTGTAATGCAAGTCATCAAAGGGTATTATGCTCAAAAGCTAATCCATCTTACTATTTTGGGTCCTTCCTAATGAATAGCACCATGTCTCCTTCTTCTTCATCATGCCTACATGTTGAAATATTCATTAAGGCATCTGTCTTATGATTTATTTAAAAATCTATTCTCTTTTATTTTATATTTTTACATATAGCATTTTTACCCAAATTAGTCTATGTTAAAGTGATTTTAAGCATTTTTAGTCATCTATCATTCCATCTATCATTCAAATAAAATTAGAGTTCACTTAAGTGTGTTATATACATTTTATTTTACTATTATAATTAAACCAATTATTCTATTGCACTTATATGTTTTCTTATGTCAATTTCATCCACATCATTTATTTAGGTGCTTTTATTATGAAGAAATTATATTTTCCACATCATGGTCATTATAATCATCATAACTAAAGCATGTCCATCATCTTATAAACAATCCTAAATCCAAAAAAAAATTCATCACATAAACATCATCATACATTATTTATGGTGCATGAATCAAACCAACATCTCATATTAGTTTCTAACATTACATCTATATTTTAGGAGCTAATAAATCTTACTTATCATCAAGCATAAGTTAGAATAATTTATAACATCAAATCCTAATAATTTTTTATCATGTATGAATTAATCAAAATTTAATGATTTTTAAAAACTAAATAAATGAATCAACCAATTATGTTATCCAAATTGCATATGCATCTAAATATGGGATCATAGGGATTCATTACCTCTTATCATTAATATCAACATCTGATAAATTAAAGAGCAAGCACACACCCACTAGCAAGAAAAATGCTAGACCATAACCCAAATATGTCATCAAATCTATGAATCATCATGTAAGCATAACATAAGGAATCATAAATAACACCACCACATCATACATAATCAGCAATAAACATCATAACTCAAAATAAGTATTCTATATATAGTACTTTTTTTGAGTTATGATGTTTATTGATGATGATGTATAATGTCCATGTGACTATAAAAATGATATGTACATCTTGCTCCATCAACTCAAAGGTTGGAATAAAAATCATAATATAACATAGAACCATTAATCTATGGTGCAAGGGCAGTACTATCCCCTAAATCCTATCAATTTCTTTGACTTATCTGTGTACCTATAGAGGTTATGCCACCATTGGGTGTCATACTACTAAGGATCCTCAATATAATCCACTCTGATAGATACTCTATGTACTAGGGCATATCTAAAAGCCTACTAAGAACATGAACCTCATAGTATCTCAACTCCTCTACTATTGTAGTATATCTAGTCAATGGAATAGTCTAAGATGGTCACATGATACATCCATCCCTACTCAGAGATGGCCCATTCTATGTTCATCCTCTTGCCTACCGAATAGCATCCCTCTTAGCTATCACCAAGTTCAACCATGCCTATGGATTATCCCTCTCTTGAGTCATAGTGGTCATATAACCCTATGTAGAGTCTCTATCTTGAGTAGAATTGGATAGCTATACTTGCAAACTATCCCTTTGTTAGGCCCCCATCGCTAGTTATCCTCATGTTATGTCTATCTCCTATGTCATGTAAGTAAGTGATGCCTATAGGGAATCTTGTGCTAATCTAATAGTATCCTTATTTGTAATACCTATCTACAAATCAAGTTTATCCTCTTACATTTGTGCCTCATCACCCTCCTCCTCAAGCTGTTCCTCCCCTATTTCTTCACCCTATACATCATTCCCTCTAACATCAAGACCCTACCCTCCATCTTAACTAGTATATATATGGTGACATCTATGCCACCATTAAATATAATATATATTTGCCTTGGTATCATCCATTACCATAATGGTTGGCATATCCTCATATAGTTGCTCATCCTCTCATAGATGTGGTTGAGGTAGTAGTGCCTCTGCATCCTTCATAAATATTTTATGAATACTCTTGGATCACCCTATACCAAGCCATATTATTTCTTCACATGGTTAAAGGTATAAACTCCACCTCATGCTCTCTCCTCCCATATATCCATCTATTAATCTAAAGGTAAGAGGTTTATCAACATAACCCCCTATATGATGGGAAACCCATGTATGGTCTCCATAGGATCTCACCATCTACCAAGGTATCTAGCCTCTACTTTAACTAAGTAATATCTTATACCCCCCCATCTACCTGTGATAGATCTATATATGATCTCAACCTCATAAATCCAACTCTAAATTGTGCTTGGTTCCATGTCATCCAAAACAATCCAATTGGTTGGAAAATGGTAATATGCTCATAACCACAAAAATATAGTAAGAAGTATATTCTCATCACATACTCTCTATACACATGATAGTCCCACAACTCTCAATAAAACTATTACAAAAGTGTTGGTGCCCATAAATATACTATCTAATCCTCATGCATCTCCACTATCACCCCAGTCAAATCCCACATATATCTCTCACTATTAGAATCTGGTAATGCATAGCATATGACTGCTAACATTAACATAACCATCAGTCTTGTCCTATCCATGTCTAATAAATAAAGGTCCTTGAAGAAGAAACCCCCACCATGGTACTGAGCATCTACTACATCTTATATATATATATATATATATATATATATATATATATATATATATATATATATATATATATATATATATATATATATATCTGTGTGTGTGTGTGTGTGTGTGTGTGTGTGTTGAGGATGTAGTGTATATATATAATGTCCATGTCACTGTAAAAATTATATTTATATCTTTCTCCATTGACTCAAAGGTTGGAATCAAAATCATAATATAACATAAAAGACATTAATCTATTGTGTAGGGGCAGCATTTTCCCCTAAATCCTATCAATATATTTGACCTATCTATGCACTTGCAGATGTTATGCCACTAATGGGTGTCATAATACTAAGGATACTCAACATAATCCACTTTGATAGACACTCTATATACTAGGGTATATATAAAAGTCTAATAAAAACATGTCCCTCATAGTATCTCAACTACTCTACTATTGTAGTATATCTAGTCAATGGAATAGTCTAAGATTGTCCCATGATAGATGCATCCCTACTTTAAGATGGTCTATTATATGTTCATCCTCTTTCCTACCCAATAACATCCCTCTTAGCTATCACCAATTTCAACCATGCCTATAGAATATCCCTCTCCTGAGTCATAGTGGTCATCTAACCCTATGTAGAGTCTCTCTCTTGAGTAGAAGTGAATAGCTATACTTGCAAACTATCCCTTTGTTAGCCCCCCATCACTAGTTATCCTCATGTTATGTCTCTCTCTTGTGTCATGGAAATAAGTCATTCCTATAGGGAATCTTATGCTAATCTCATAGTATCCTTATTTGTAATACCTATCTACAAATCAAGTTCATCCTCTTATATTTGTGCCTCATCACCATCCTCCTCATGTTGTTCCTCCCCTAGTTATTCATCCTATACGTCATCCCCTCTAACATCAGGACCCTATCCTACATCTTAACTAGTATCTATAGGATGACATCTCTAACACCATGTAATATAATTTGGAGTTACCTTAGCATCATCCACTACCATAATGGTTGGTATATCATGATATAGTTACTCATCTACTGATGGATGTGCTAGAGGTAATAGTGACTTTGCATCCTCTCATCAATATTTTAGGAATACTCTTGGATCACCCTATATTAGGCCATATTATTTATTCACATGGTCAAAAGGTATCAACTCCACCTCATGCTCTCTCCTCCAAAATATCCATCTAATACTCTAAAGGGAAGAGGTATGTCCACATAACCCCCTCTATGATGGGAAACCACTTATGGTCTCCATAGGATCTCACCATCTACCAAGGCATCTAGCCTTTGCTTTAACCAAGCAATATCTCATACCACCCCATCTACCTATCATAGCTCTATATATGATCTTGAACTCATAAAGCCAACTCTAAATTGTGCTTGGTGCCATGTCATCCACAACAATTCAATTTTTTTGAAAATGGTAATATGCTCATAACCCCAACAATAAAGTAAGAAGTATATTCTCATCACATAATATCTATACACATGATAGTCCCAAAACTCTTAATAAAACTATTCCAAAAGTGTTGGTGCCCATAAATATACTATCTAATCCTCATGCATCTCCACTATCACCCCAATCAAAGCCCATATATATCCCACTACTAGAATCTGGTAATGCATAGCATATGACTATTATCATTATAATAACCATCAATCTCATCTTATCCATGTCTAATCAATAAAGTTCCTCAAAGAAGAAAACCCCCGCATGGTACCAAGCCTCTACTACATCCTCAACATATAATATGTTCATCTATGAATCTAGTTCATTACCATAAATCAGTTTTACCACTCGACCCTATATAGGTAGCTATAAGATCCTATGGATGTCATTAAAAATGATGGTCATCTCTTTTGTTGATAGTCAGAATGTGTTGGTGGTTAGATCCCATATCTTGATATGGGATACCAACATATATGTATCTTAGGGTACATGTTGATAGTGTCACATGACACCTAAACCCATATCCATCATGTGGGCCCACTTATTCCTAGTCATATCTCTATGTAGTTCCTTGAGTATCAGAAGTACTTGATCCTTCATCATCGGTATAAACCTCACCTACAAAGTTTGATATTCCACTTAGTTTAACTTGACATACATTTCCACCAATCTACTATAGTTATTACACTTATACACTTACCTACATTCATTACTTCCCACACTTACATACACTAATAACCCTATTTGACTACCCCTAGGCTCCCTTGACTTACCAAAACCCTTAGCTACTGTAACCTATAACTACTCCTAATTATCCAAAATGAGACTTATGCCCTTACCCTAACCACTTACTAAAGTCAAAACCAATCATACACATACCTCCTACATCCTTTTCTATCCCTTAAACCTTTCCAAAACATCACATGCATATTATAAAACATTTTATCATTTCCAAAGATTCTAAATTGTGTTAAAATTCTAAAAAAAATTACAACATTTTCAAGTTTTAAATACACTTAACCTTAACTCTTAAACTGATGTCAATCATGGGTCAACTGGTATTTTCTCCCTATCGACTAATGTTAGTTGACATCAATCGATATTAGACACTATAGATTAGGGATGAAACTCTAAAACCCTAACTTTTCCTCCCAACCAACTCATTGCCCTTCCCTAATACTTTTTACCTTCCTACACACCTTTAGCTACCCTACCCTCTATCTTATGCCCCTAATTTACCCATTAAATTTTAAAATACCAAAATAATTCAAAAATTAAAAAAAAACAAACAAAAATTTTCAAAACACACAAAACCTCTTACCTCATCTCACATCTACCTCTTTGATATCGCCCACCTCCCATCTACATCTTGCTCTCCAACCACTACTTATCCTCCACCTAAATTTATGGTCACTCCTCTCTATCCACACTATTCCCCACACTATTCCCCACTATTCACATTATCTACACAACTCATAATCCCACTAGATATAAAACATTTTTCCCACCCGCTTACACTCTACCAAATCAACTATTTCACTCCATGGTCATTCAATAAATCTTCTCATCTATTATTCATTTGATAAAAAAAACATCATCCACATACCTAATAAAATACAAATCATTTTGACCTTTTGGTCACTAGCCCCCCTTTTTAGGGTTTGGTCGAAGACTGATCTTGGTCATAACTTGGGTCTGAATGACTAACGTCAGTCATTCCTACCTTAGGATTACTAGTATCAATCAAGTTAATTGGGGGTTTTATCCCTAACTCATACTTGTAACTTTTACCTCCATTCAACAAAAAGGATCACATACCAACATCATAACCATGCATCACTTAGAAATAATGTTATTCTCCTCTATAGCCCATAACCACTTTACGTTCATTAGGTCATTCTTGATACCCATTCACATATTTTTTGTGCCAACCTTACCTTGGTCACTTTGTATACATTGCTTACCTCACCATGTTTTACAACATTACATGCATACACTACTTTGTGTGCAACCTTTTAGGTGCATCAGGATATGCCCACTTATGATCTCACCACCTATAACCCATTAAGTCTTCTCAAGATCACACCATACTTTTGCGTTCCCTAAAAACATAAATACCTCACCTAAGAGACTTGAATTTGTAAGTGTAACCCATATCATTTATGCCTAACATTTTGGCCTGGTTCACTTATCACTGATTCCTTAAAATACACCCTTATTTTACCAATTTTTTAAAACCCTAATAGGCTTGTCTAGGCACAAATACTGACATTACACTTTGTGTGACCTTTTATGTTTCATCACCCCAACCAATGTTGTCACCCACTTATCCACTTGTCAAACCCACACCTGAATTCATTTTTACCTCATCACTTCTTAGTTTGAGGGGGACCACCTCCTTGCACACTTGGGACATCCAACCTTCAACCACATCATTAATTTTTATTTTATAGATTGTTGATCTAACCTACACAATAAAAAGGGGCAAAATGTAGACACCATAAAACTACATAAATAGTTCTAGATGTCAAAAGTGTACTTTTAAACCCCCTTGGCCCCCTTTGGGTTAAAACATTTTTTAACCCCCTTAAAAAAACCCTTATACCCTTTTACACAAACTTAACTAAATTAATTAATTCATTAATAAAATATATCCTATTTACACCTCACCATAACTAAACCCATGCTTAACATAGCAAATCCTTTAAGACCATTTCTTACATTGGAATTTAAAGTCCTAGTCTCCTACACTATTTATACCCACATGACCATGCCTCTTTAAAAGGGCTTAGACCACTTATAATTTTCTTAATGGCCAAACATAAGTATAAAATACTATTTGGGGCAAGTTAGAGCATTTCCACCATGAAAAACATTGATCATCCCTCAACTGATTCTAGTTGATGGGGATCAATGTCGGTTAATTAAGGTTATCCCAAGACCCTTGCTTAGGAGGTTGAAACATTTTAAGAAAGAATAAAAATGCTTATGTGAATCTAAGCTTTTTAGTGAACTAGAGAACCAGTCCAAGAATTAGGAAGTGCTTCATCACCTCAATAATAAGTATTCATGTGTCATTACTCTACCCATTTTGTTCTAGGCTTCTAATCAGCTCACCCACAAGTTAAAGACATCTCCAAGCCAACAAATACATAATAGATAAATATCATGTACTTGTTATAAGTTTTTTTATTTGGGTTTGATAGTTTATCACTTTCATTCCCTTCTAATCTTTCCATCCAAAGTCTCTTTAGTGTTAGAGTTATGCAACTCCAACAACCCCTTTTCCACCAAATGCCTAATAACCATTCCCATCTCTTAGAATGCTAAATATCTATGGATATCCTTGAGTCTCCATTATATCATCACAACCAACAATCAAGATTCAAATAAACCATAAAACCTCTCTATAAGTATGCCAATGTCCATTTTTTCCCAAAGTCAAAACTATGACAAACATATAATGACCAACATTGATTACCCTTAATTCATATCAATTACCCTTAACTAGTATTAGTTACCTAGGGATTGGAATAAGTCTTTGTGTAGCTCATTTTCACAAAATATTAATTTAAAATCAGCTATCAACCCTAATGCAAAATCTTTTTTTTAATCCCTTTCATAACATAAAGTAAAAAGTAAATTTCTAAATCACATTTTAGCACTTTAACATTTATTTTAAACAATTTAATGTCATTTTGTTAATATTAATCATTTTCTATTGAAAAGCATTTTATTACATTGTGATTAAGTAATTTTCATTACTTTATGCAAGCATCTATTATCAACATTTTTTAGAGCTTAACTTGTTAAATGAATGTATTCACAACCTTCCAGTGAATTCTTGTACTTCTTAGATCTAGCACTTGCTAGAAAATCCACCGTTTAACCTTACTAATAAATCTTATTATTATTCTTATTATTATTTTAGGTCATTCCTCTTAAGCCAAATATGATTTTTCACATCGCTTGGATCACAGAGTGTGCAACTACATCAAGGTTCATCTATACATTCATCCTTTCCTTTAGCTTTAATTTTTTTCAAAAGCAAAAAAAAAAAAAAAAAAAAAAAAAACATAGTGAAACACCTTCACCTACCTCTAATGAGTTTTTGACTAGATTTTTTTTAAACTATCCCTAGTACTTGTATGTCTTTTATGATTTTTTTCCATTATATTTTTCCTCACCTCTCGAGTAATCTCTATCAATACCTATTCTACACTCAACTCCTTTTGGTGACTTATACATGGTCTACTTATTCATTTTTGCATCTTTATCTTTACCAAACTTAAAATATTAAATTCTACCTAAAATTTACTATAGTATCTTTAATCTAATAAAATTCAACCTTACTAACTTGAAACTTAATATTCACTCATGAGACAATTATCCATCTTTGGCCAAAACCCTTTATCATCCCCTAATACCACCTAAATCACAGTTTGCTCTTCTATGTTTAAAAAGGATATAGAAATCATATTACTATGATATACGATCATGAATAATTACAAAATCAGTTATCCACTCTTGTTATCAACTCAATTTCAAATCCACTCTCAAACAATCTTCTTTTAAACTAGTCAATTACTCATTAGGTCTACTCTAAACTAGTCACCAATCTCTCAAATCTACTCTCCTTATTTTGAATAATATTATTTAAGACAATTTGGATAATTTTTATTAAAACTCAAGGATTTATTTAGGTTTAAAAACTTAAAATAAATAAACCAACTATATGTCTCTAAGAGATTGAGCTCTCATTCTCAAATTCTATCTTTTCAAGTTTCTAGGTCTCTAGAACTAGTTATTGTTTCAATAGGTCAATTTCTCAAAATAAATTTTTTATCTCTTAAAAATTATATTTATAGTATTATTTTATCAATTTTAACATGTTTTAATCCTTACTCAAGTTTATATAACTAAAATCAACCAAAAACTCATCTTACATTATGCACAACTTTCTAAAAACTTGTCTTCTATAGGTGTACATAAAATTAGTCCTCTATACCCATGATTTCAGACCTCTTGCCAACCCAATCATAATTATAATAATATATAATATCAATTAGAAATATTATAAAAAAAATTAGAACTTATTATTCATTTTTTATTTTTAGAGGTGTTTTACTCATCAAACCCTTACTTCAGATTTACTCAAAAAATTTATAGGTCGAGAGCTTAGTATAATTATTGTTTTAATGATTCATAAACAAAAACTAACAATTAAAATATGTATATGGGGTTAATGTATAGGACCAAGTTCTTTTCCTCCCATTATGACTGATCGACAAACCCACCACCTATTTTGGCCTCAAGAATGCCCTTCTTAATACAAGAAAAATGCATTTTAAAGCCTGAGTTCAAACACACATAAAATGAAACCTATAATTAGATTAAATAAACCATTATATCACACATTTACCTATTTAATTCATATAATTTAAACCTATAACACTCAGGTGTAAAATTTGAGAGCAATCCATTGGACAAGTTGTAGTAATGGGTCTAAAAATGCAACTTTTTAGCATTGAACAAGTAACTTCTTGAGCTCCAACGACCATTTCTACCTTAAAATTATATATATGTGTGTGTGTGTGTGTGTGTGTGTGTGTGTGTGTGTGTTAGTTGCATGTTATAACACTGCCATAATGTCCAAATATATTTGTAATTACATTTTCACTACCATTTAGGAGTGCATAAACACTAATAACAGTGTCACTTTTTATTCAGGAAGCATTGGAGCCATAATTCTGCAATCATAACCTAAACTTTGAAAATATTTGTTATTAGTGTTTATGCACTCCTAAATGGTAGTGAAAATGTAATTACAAATATATTTGGACATTATGGCAGTGTTATAACATGTAACTAACATATATATATATATATATATTGCAGAATTATGGCTCCAATGCTTCCTGAATAAAAAGTGACACTACTAACCCATTTAAAGTTTAAAAAACATCCAATACCTGATTATTTTCCTTCCATCAAGTTTGAATGAAAAACCCACCACCCAATTTAGACTCAAGAATGCCCTTTCCAATAAAAGAAAAATGTAATTATTTAGCCTAAGTTCAAATATGTGTAGAATAAAACCTATAAGTCCACCTAAGAATATATCACTTTAATCACATAAAAATATTAAAATTACATGTTATCACACCAGCATGACAATTAAATCCACTTAGAAGTGAATTTTCACTACCATTCAAGAGCATGGAAACACTGACAACAAATATTATTATAGTTTAAGTTGTGGTTGTAGAAATGTTGCTCTAACATTTATTGACAAAAAATGACACTAACAACACCTTTTTGGTGAGTATAATTTATATTGATAGGTTTTTATTCTCCCATCATGCCCAATCAACAAACCCACCACCCATTTTGGCCGCAAGAATGCCCTTTCTAGTACAAGAAAAATGCAAATTTTTAGCCTAAGTTCAAACATGTGTAAAACAAAACCTGTAAGTCATTTATGTGAACCATCAAGTCCCTAAACTAAATATTTAATCTCTCTAATTTTAACATGGATAACCTACATGTAACCCTTGATATCAATTCATTAGATAATTTGTAGTGAGGGGTCCAAAAATGCATCTTTTTTGCATTGAACGAGTAACTTCTTAAGCTCCAACTATCATTTATACCTATGGGACCTCCACCTAAGAATATACCACTTATATCATGTCCAAATAGGAAAATTACAAGCCATAACACCATCATTATATTAAAATCCACTTGAAAGTGCATTTTCACTACCATTCAGGAGTGAAATAACATTGACAACCATGGGTTTTGCATTTGTCAAATGAACACCCTCTTCAAATTTCAAATCCTTCTTTGAAATAGCTCTTTTTACACATGATATCATATCATCATGTTCACCATTTACATGGCCAACATAGGTAAAACTAAAAAAGTTTTCTACGCCATTGGTAATGTGCATCCTTCTCAACCAATAAAACATCCATGCATTTTTAAATTCTAATGTGTAATTATTTGACCAAATGTAATGTTCATTAAAATTAATGTTCCTTTAACTCAATTATTCATATAACTTCTAAAAATAGCCTTGTACATAATATAAACAATGTTATTGGTGATCACTAATATATAAATGGTAACCCCTTTATATTTTCCATTTTTTCTATGTATTATTAGGTGCATGCATGAATGCTATATGCATGAATATGGTAACTTGTGATGAGCTATAATACTATGATTGAACTTCCATTTGGGGCTTTAATTTGTAATTTTCAATAAATTAAACTACTAAAACAATATAACCAAGTGATAATATATCCTTTCTTATCATGAAATGTTTATCAAACCATCTAACCCTATGTGTGTACCTTGCATCCTAAAAAAAAATCTCCTTAAATTTGCCCAAAAATTTAGAAACATGTATCTTTTTTTTTTTAAATCTCACACCTTTTAGATTATTTTCTATCTTTTAATTGATAATTCATTAATTTGTATTTTCTTAAACCAACTAATCACTGTCCAATTGCACTTTTAATCTCCTCAAGCATATATTTTTTTAATTTTGTCAATCTACTACAAATGCCACAATTTTCATTTAAACATGATTTTTAATAAAATAATTGTCCATCTAGTATTTTGTAAAATATATTTAGAATGAATTCCCTTGCTTATTTTGCTGAAAATTCAATGCCACACTCCTAAATTTTTTTATTAGTATGCAAAGTACAATTAATATGTAAAAAAACATTATAGTGCATGGAAAATTCAACATGTTACCTAAAACAACAAGTGGTGTGTGTGTGATTTATTTTTACATAAAAAGGCTTGGCTTTCTCAAAATATCTTTGACAAATAGAAATTTGTGGATGTTTTTTTAAAAATTTAGAGTATAATTATGTTTTACTCATATCCAATAAATGTTTTGGATGTGGTTCATAGTTATGATAACCAACTCTTCTTTTCACTACATCTCTTGCATTCGAAAAAACTCTTGTATTATCTTTCCAAAATTGAGAAACTCTTTGAGAGTATCGGCTATATCCTTGTCCTTTCATGGAAGTCTACCATAGAATGCCCATAGTTCATTGGTATTAGGATCATTAATTATTTCACGTCTTTTAATTAATTTCATTAATTTTTTTTTATTTATATTATGTGTTTATCTTATTTTTAAAACCATTCAACTTTTCCCTATTTGATCACTTACTGCACAAGTTGTAAGTATACACTGTTTAACATTACAATCTTGGGTGTGTGATTTTGGGCCTAAAGTATGATATTCATCATGTATAATTTCATCAATTTTATTATTTTCATCATCCATGTTAGATGTTATTAGTCCTAATGTGTACAATATATGTCTCATCTTAATCAATTTTATCGATGAAATAAATAATTGAGATCTTTGACTATCATAATCTAAATTATGAAATAAATTATCCCAAATTTGTTGTGCCAGTCTTCTTGAATGGAGATTAGACATTTTCTTATACATTGGTTCTAAAAATTTTTCATCAACATCAATTAAGTACTTGTATTATCTACACAATATTCTTTGAGGTATTGTTAATGGTGGAATTTGTTGAGAAGGTTTTTCAAAATCATTATTAAATTCATTGTTTAGAGGTGAGATGATATTTTATTCATTATTTATTTCTTCATTATATACTTCCATGAAATTTTACTAATGGTTAATTTCATCATTATTTGTTTCCATCAAATTTTCTTCATTCATGGGGGGTGAAGCATCATACATAGACTCATCATCAACAAAATAAAAAACTTGGAACTTTGAAAGTAAACTTCCAACATTACCTAATTAATTATTGTCAATTTCATTATTATTCATTTCAATATGGTGAATTTCATCATTATTCAATTCTTTATAGTTAATTTAATCAATTTTTGATTCATTATTATGAATCGGCTCATTATCTATGGCATTTGGTTTGTCAAGATTAGGGTTTGTACCTTGTCTACCATGAAGTTTTTAGATTCATATCTTATTTTTATCTCTCAAATATTTTAATTCCTCTAGTGTTTTATTCATCAACATTTTCCTCTTCCTTGAAAGTGATTTGTCACCCATCAATGACAATTGATATCTTTCAAATTTGGGGTCAAAAGTACATAGGTACTATAGGTCTTGTAGAAGTACATAGAGAATGTTTGTGGAGATAGAATTCTCAATTTAGGTTAAAAATAGACATAAAAAAGTGAGATTAGTATATAATAACAAATTGATCATGTTATATAATATGATCACATTACTCAATAACATGAGCATGCTAAATAACATGATCATGTTATTCAATAACATGGTCACATTATTCTTGATGCCAAGTTCTTCTTCAACATACACATTGAGAACTAAGTTTTTTATATATTAATATTGACATGATAAAATTATGTAATAATGTGATAAAATTATTCTTAATACTTGGTTGGGGTTAAACGTGGAAATTGAGAAGTGAGTTTTGTCTATGTTAAGAATAATGTGATGACATTATACTTAATATAGATTAGGGATTAAGGTATTAGTGCAAAGGGTTTAGGGATTAGGGAATGTAGGGTTTGGTTTTAAGGTGTCTATATAAGGTATAATAACTCTAAGCCATGTGAACCTAATTTTTAATATAAAGGATGTTGATTGGGACTAAATTGATTAATAAATAGGTAAATTTTATGTTTTAAAATTTACGGTATAGTGTTTAGGGTTTAAGATATAGGGCTTAGGTTTAGGGTACACATGGTCAATTTCAAATATAATTCTTAGTATAAATTATGGTAATTTGGGTTAAATGATTGGTTCAAGATTTAATGAGTTTATATTTATGGTTTAGATTTTATGGATTAGGGACTTTAAGGATTAGGGTGTAGGGTATAGGTTTTTAGGTATGCAAGGTACAATCATGAATGTGAGTAGGGTAAATTTGATCTCCTTTAACCTATATCTATGAGTAAATAGTGTGATTTTAAGCTCAATTATCCCCCACATCATCACATACTGACCCAACTAAGTCAATTATGGTTTAATGAGTGATGCAATTTTGACCAAGTTCATCAATATTAACCTAATTATTTCTATATATAAAAGATGCTAATTTAAGCTAATTTTATTGGTTAATGGTTTAGGGCTTATGGATTAGGGTTTAAGGTAAATGTTATAGGTTTTAGGGGTAAATTTGAATGATACATGGTTTAGGGTTTAAGATATTAGATAGAGGGTCAAATTACTAAGGCAATTAAAGAACATTTTGAGTTGCTTGTTCACCTATATATGATAATTAACTTCATGTTTACATTTATGATAAAATTACAATCAATTAATCCATGTAGATGTTGCATACATGTTATATAATAGATTGAGCCATAAATTTGATTTATGGGATGATTTTTACCTAAATTAGGCCCCTAATTTCATAAATTGACTAATTAGATCAGTTCATGATAGAATCAAACTTTTAATTTTCCCCAAATCATATCTTACTATTAAAGGGGTTCAAATTGGCCTCAAATGCCTCCTCAATTAAATGAATCAACTCATTGTTTAATTATATATGACATGACATTATGTTTAAATTCACTCTAAATCACATCATATATAATTTAAAATAGGTTCATGCAGCTCATTTTTACTGTAATTACCTCCATAATTTAACTAATTGATATTTGCATTCATTAATTGATGACTTCAACTTTATTGAGCTCAAAATGGCATTCTATACATGTAGAAATTACATATAAGTAAATAATGTTTCTTTACTTTAATTGAGATATGAAATTAGATTTGATCAAACCTAAAATCACATTTTATAGTCATGAAATTAGGTTGAAGGGGATCAAAATAGCCCCAATTTACTTTAGATGCATAGCTAGATTGGTACTCCAAAGGCTAAGTTTTGGCCATAGCTTTGAAAAAGCATTTTATGACGTCTTTTGATAAAATTAGTTATATCATAAGGCATGTATGTTGTGGCATTTAGTGGGAATTAGGGAATAGGGCTTACAATTTATGTTTTAAGGATTAGGGATTAGGGCATAGGGTTTAGGTTTAAGGGTGTATATAATATATAATGGCTCTATGCCATGTGAACTTAATTATTACTATAAAAGATGTTAATTTAGAGGAAATTTATTGGTAAATAGGTAATTTTTATTTTTTATAATTTAGGGTACAATTTTTAGGGTTTATGGTTTAGGTATTAGGTTTTAATGTATATATGGTTTAGGGTACACATGATCAATTTTAAAGATAATTAAGGATAATTTTGAATCACTTAGACCCATTTGTGACTATAGAATGTGTATTTTAGTTATCATTATACCCCATTTCATTATATAGATTAAATGAACTAGTCAAATGGGTAGATCAATCATGTGACTTAGGCTAAACTGATCCCTATGAACTTACTTCTTAGCCTTAATGATGTTAATTTGGGATAAAATGATTGGTTCAATGTTTAAAGAGTTTATATTTAGGGATTAGGAAATTTAGGGATTAGGGCTTAGGGTATAGGTTTTAAGGTATATAAGATACAATTGTGATATAAATTAGGGAAAATTTGAGATCCTTAAACCTAGATTTGTGAGTAAAGAATCTGAGCTCAATTAGCCCCCACATCATCATATATTGAGCTAATTAAGTCAATTGTGGCAATGAGTGATGCAATTCTGACCAAGTTCATCCTTATAAACCTAATTCTTACTATATATAAGCATGTTAATTAGGAATAATTTTATTGGTTTAGGGTTTAGGGTTTAAGGCTTTTGTCTTAGGGTTTAAGGTAAATGTTAAAAGGTTTAGGGTTTATGTTAAATGGTACATGTTTTAGGGTTTAATATATCATATATAGGGTCCAACCACTAAGGTAATTGAAGAAAATTGAGCTACTTATTCACCTATTTGTGACAAATACCATTATTTTGGCATTTATAATAAAAGTAGGGTCAATCAAGCCGTACATGTTATATAGTTTATTGAGCCATAAATTTGGTTTAGGGGCTCAATTTTTCCCAAATATCACACCTAATTGTAAAAAATAACTAATTAGATTAACTCATTATAGAATCAAACTTAGTTTTTCCCCAAATCATATATTTCTCTTATAGGGGTTTAAATTGGCCTCAAATGCCTCTTGGATTAAATGAATCAACTCTTTGGTTAGTTATATATGACATGATGTTAGGGTTAATTTCACTCTAAATCACATTGAATATATAATTTAAAATACATTCACATGGCTCATTTTGACCCTAATTATCTTGATAATTGAGCTAATCAACATTTACATTCATTAACTAATGAATTTAAGTTTATTGAGCTCAAAACCACATTCTATACATGTAAAAATTATATATAAATAAATTATGTTTCTTTGATTCAATTGAGATAATGAAATTTGAGATGATCAACCCCAAATCAAATTTTATATTCATGTGATTATGTTGAAGGAGCTTGAAATAACTCTAATTTAATTCAGATGCACAACTATATTGGTACTCCAAATGCTAAGTGTTGGCCATAGGTTTAAAAAAATCATTTTACCACATATTGTGATAAAATAAGTTATATCATAAAATGTTTAATGTGCTACACCTTAAAACCAAGTAATTATAAGTAGTGAAGTCAACATATTAAAATGCCTATAAAATTTTTGAAGTCTAATGTGGCACCATGACACTTTAATTCACTATCCAAGGATAGGGACCTTTCTCATATCACATGAAATAACACCACTATTAGGGAGATCAATAACATATAAGATCATATATAAAGTTTTATGTAAAGAGAAAATTTTTGTTTTTGGGTGTTATGAATATATAACACAATCACATTATTAATGTGATCATATTATTAATTAACACTATCTCAGTACTAATGTAGTTAATAATGTTATTATGTTATTAATATGATCATTTTATTTTAATTTTAATTCAAATCCTACACTTTTAGGTTGGGAATGGCTTACATTCCCAAGCTAAAGGCTTGGACTTGTCAATCTATAGTCGAGTCTAAGAGTTATGATAAAAAAATAAAATAAAATGTTGGTCACTAAATACACTAAAAATTTCAATGTGAAAATTCAAAAAATTAATACCATCATGATGATCATGCTTTCCTCTTTCAAAAAATATGATTTTTATAATTTTTGGAGTAATTTAAGGTTTCAAACTATGTTGATTTTTGACTATACCTTTTTCATGCCACTACATGCCATAAATATACATGCCTATACATCTTCATGTAATTTTTATTTCATTAATACAAGTGAAAAAAAAGTTACATAGTCACAAACTAGGTCTAATTCTACACACATTAAAAAAAAACCTGATTTTCATTTTTTTGAGGTAGTTAGGCATGCCATATAGATGACTATCCATTTTTTTGTCAGTTTTCAAGATCTATTTACTTGAAAAATTTATAAAAAATTATTCATAAAAAAATATATAAAATATATTGGTCACAAACTATAAGACCTTATCTAAATTTTTCCCAATTTTTTTCAAATAATAGTAAATACTACTCAAAAATGGTCTCCCACATGGTTGACTATCTACTCTATTTTTAAAAAATAAATAGGAGTTCCTCTTAAAATCTTAGATGTTTGACCTAGTTATAGTTAACCATTTTTTAGACTAAAAATCCTACATTTCATGTTTTTACACTATCTTCAAATTTGTCATGTAGACATCTCAAATTATCTAAAGAAGTTTAAATTTATGAAATTTTTGGAAAATCATGTACACGAGTAGGCCAGTTTTTGTCTCGCAAATTTGTGTAGTTACCTTAGTTACTATTATTATGATATATCCTAAATTTTAATCTAGGTTCTCATGAAATTTTGAAATATCATTCTCAGCCTAAGATTTAATAAACCCATAAATATAAAAAAAATCAAATCTTAAATAAAAAAAAGATACATCTTTTTTATCAGCTGGGTTTTTAAATTTCTTTAAAAAATTACCTTGACATTTTTTATCAGTGGATTATGGGTTTAGGTCCCACAAATAATTAAAAGAATGTGGTTACTTAATGAAGTTCCATGTAATAATTCTATAAATGTGAGAATATTTTTATGCTTGAATGATTGATTGATAGATTTGATAGGATGATGGATGATAGGTTTCTCTAGAATTTTTCATTCCAACAATACATGATGATCCTAGATGAAGGATGAAATGGAGGATTTATATATTTATAAGTTGATGTATTAATTTATTGGTAAAATACATTAAATAATTTGTTTTAGGATTGAATGAATTTTTTTATGGAAGTGGTCAAATGATTAATGACATTTTTGATTGGTTGTTGAATGAATTTAATGTATTGAATGTGTTTGTTATAGAGTTGAATGTCTTAAATGAAGTTGTTTTATTTTTTTAACATCTTCAATTAGGTTATTTGAATGGTTCAATGTTTTAAATTAGGGTTTTTTTAATGGTTGAATATTTTAAATAGGTTTGTTAATGGTTAATGAGGTTGTTAAATGTGATAAAATAAGGTTACTAAATGATTTAAATGATGTTGATTGAATGGGATGATAAGTTAAATATTTATGTCATTATTTTATTTTTTATTTGGAAATATGTGTGTGGATTAAATGTTGACTAATTAACTAATTAGCATTTAGTTATTACTTAATTAATTGAAGTGTAATATTCATGGGACTTTATGGAATTATTCGATTACTTAGCTAGTCATGTTGTAATTAGGGTGATATAAATATGGATTTATAATGATAAGTGCATTAGATGATAAGTTATATATGATTAATGTTGGTTTTATAATATTAGTGATGCCATTAAAGTGGTGCAATTTAGGTGTCTAAATTAAATTTTTACGTCAAATGAATAACTTGGATTTTTTCTAATCCTTTAGTTCCCAACCATGTGCATGATTTTTGAATTAATATGCCTTAAGGGTGGGGTGATAACATAAAATTAGTTATTTTGAAGAGGATACTACAATTTGGGGTTTAAAATAAAAATGTATAAAAAAACAACTTTTCATATCTAAAAATTATATATGGTGTGGACATAAAAACAAATGATCAATATGCTCCATATAGTTGCACTACAAGAGGTGAAGATTTCATAGATATTATACCATATTAATTTTTTTTAATAAGGCCCATGATAATTGTAGATACCATAAGTCATACACCCATAATACATGAAATAATATATAAAAAATTGACTTTTTTAAAAAATACATAGATTCACCACATGTATCATGTCTAAATATTTAGACTAAAAGTCTAAGATATAAATTTGAAAGATATAATTAACTCTCTTCCACACTAAATACATTAACCAATAAGTATCTATATTATTATATATATAATAAAGTGTCGATGGATAGGTTTTTTAGAGTGGCTAACCTATATAACATGCCTTGTTAAAGATATGACATTATTATTAATAGACATGATATAACTAAATTGATATTATTCTCTAATAATAGTTTGTGGATAATTGTGTACCAATTATTAGTTACCATGAAGTATATTATAATAAATATTATAAGTTCATATTAAAACCATAAAATATTTTATGAATAGCTAAATTCATGAACATATACCACCTAGTAGTTGATATGGCTACATAATCCTATTGGTGACCCTTAGGCCCTACGTTGTAGTGACATCACAAACCTTATTTCAAAAAAAAAATAGTATCAAGAATAAAATTGAGATAA
>JARHVA010002894.1:745000-782500 GCA_037957365.1 Torreya grandis | reverse complement strand
AGGTATATCATAATCAAGGAAAGAGGATGCCCTAAATTTATTGAGTACACGAGTATAGAGATGGCCTAACATTTGTATGCACATCTAACATGTGCATGGGTATGCTTATATAACACTCAAAATATGAGAGAAAAATATGTGTGTATATATAAATAAATTATATGTTATCTATCAATATGGAACCAATAACTTAGATGCCAAGGAATAAATAATACATGAAAATGCTGTAAAAAAAATGAATTTTGAATTTTTATTTTGTATTTTTGGAATATTTTGGAATAAAATACTATCTTATGATATCATCCAAGGAATGTTCATATGTATCTCCCCATTCACAACCTTGGGCAATAAACTAGGGGTACTACTAAGGACCATGTATAAGTGTGAAATTTGGCACTATAGGATTGGTGATGCTTTGTGTATGTATAATAAGACTCTATGGCCATAAATAAATAATAGAAGGAATGTGGGTTCATGGAACCCATCATTGGGTGCTCTATGGTTTCTTTGGAATGGCAAAAATAGGAACATGTGTAGTTTTTATATGGAACTAAATATGTTGTGTCAGAGTAAATGAGGATTCCATGAAATCCATTATGTATCTATGATGTTATGGTATCTCAAGTACTAGCCACCTAAGAAATGGTATTTCTTGTTGCTTATGCTTTTGCATATGATTAGCCTTAGTAGGTGTTATAATTAACTACTTGAGCATAAACTTCTCATATTAAAGTGTATGTTCGTATGAAAATCTAAAAACTTTAGTTTCCCTAGTGGCATGATTGTATTTACCATACCCATGCACTATAGAAGGTATTGTGCAGAGTGTATATATCCAAGGTCATCCTAATAACATATTAAAGGCACCTGTGTATGGTATAAATGAATATTTAGTGACCACATGATTTGGACCAGCCTATAAAGGTAATTAAATATCACCAATGACTTGTTGGGAGGTCCCATCAAATGATCTAACATAGGAAACATTTTCCATGATGTTGATAGATAAGTGTGATAATAACTTATATGTAATTGGTTTGAATGATTTTACTAATTGTATTTTTAAATCATAGATGTTCCTTAGATCATGTCCTTGAGGATTCATAGAAACAATATAGTCAAAATTTTATCATTGGAGAAAAATCAAGACATGCCACATAGAAATATCAAAATTGTTATTCATGATCACCCTTTACATCATAAAATGTTAATTTATATGCAAAAAAATAAGTTATAAAGGGGTGAAAATATATTTCAAGTGTAATAGGGTAATTAAACACCTCTTCTGAGTCACTATCATAAGGTTACTTCATATACTTATTTTCAATATTTGTAACTATATATTGCAAAAGTTTTATAGTTTAGATAATATCTTGCACATTTTGATCACTAAGGTTTGACGTTCAAGAATTCAAAAAAGGAGGCTTATCCATAATTTTTGTTTAGATAGGAATTAAACCCATTAATTGGATACCACCTAATGATTCACCATCACTAGGTGAGGAAGCCTTAAATTTAGTATGCTTACTAATTTTACCCCTTTTAAAATACAAAAAAGCATCTATTAATCCCTTATTTTTATTGATAGAGTAACTAATTTTTTACTATATTCTATTTGAAAATGATTTTTTGAATTTATATTTTCCATTGGTTATAAATTAAAAAAATAGAATTTGAAAAAGTAATTTACAATAACTCAACAATCAAAACAAAAAACCCTAGGTTAATCTAGGGTTTTGAGATAAAAGATCAATTTCACCAAATTTTTAACCTTGAATTGTTAATAAGGGGGTATATAGGGTTAATAAATATAAATTATTAATCACAAGGTTGATAATTATTTCTATAGTAGGTTAATTAATTTTCAAACTTGGATAAATAATAGTCTAAATTTAAATCCTAAGATATGCCAAAAATAGAAAGAAAAAGTATTGATTGATATTGAAATAAATATAAAACAAGAGTTATTAGTTAGTTTTACTTTGAGAATGTGAATTGGGATGAAATGATTTGGAATAGGAATTGATTGGGATCTTATAACAGTCATTAGATTCTATAATTTTGTATTATGGAGTCTTGAAAACTTGCATCAGATCTTGACAATTGCATTGATGATGATGTTCAAGATGGACACATGTGCCCTATATGGAATACTTACTAGATATGAATGTGACAAGTGGAGACTTTTAGGTTTTATTTCACCTTTATTTTTATGTATGAAAATCATGTGCATAAGTTTTTGTTATTTATTAAATGATAAAACCATAGATTTATCACCCTTGGAGTGACTTTGGAAAAAATGGGTTAGTGGTAATATAGTGTTGAGTTTCCCCAAGGATACTTATATTTATGTACATTAACAACATATAAAATACTTTGACTATGCCCTCAAATTATGTAGTTATCCCTTATATGTTGGATTGTGTGTGCATAAGGATAATATATGTAATAAGAAACTAGATACAATGATTTAGCTTGTAACTTAGCAAATATGGATCATGTGTTGTTCCTTAAGTACTTCAAACATGTAGGAATACTATTTATAGGATTTATATGTAAGGATGAATAGGTTAGGTTTACTCACTTAAATGGTTAATTAAGTACTTTTTGGTAAGTTGCCTTATGATTCCCTGATATTTGATAGGTGATGAAAGAAATAGGTTTGATATTGTATACATACCAATACCTTTTATAAATATGTCACACCAAATCACTTAGGCCTATCTCTAGGATACATTTCATTTTCAAATTAGATGAATTTTAGGAACTTTACACTTAGTTGGAATAGGGACACCTACATCAACATCAATGTTTATTTGGGATGCAATTGTTAAAGAAGATAAAAACCATGTCCATTTACAAAATTAGAAGAAAGCAATAATAAACATGTTTAGAGCATTTTTCATAGTATATAATGCCTACTCATTGAAATAACATATGGTTGGATAATGATATAATTAATTTAGGCAAAAAGAGATAGTGAACATGAACCTTTCACTAGTGAGTAAGTATTAGAGATGAAGGTTAAAAAATGATAGGTAATATAGAATGCCTAATCATCAAAATAACATATGGTTGGATTATGAAATAAGAAATTTAGGCAAAAAGTGATGGTGAACATGATCATTTCACTAGTGAATAAGTATTAGAGATGAAGGTTACAAAAATGATAGGTATTTTCCAAGTGTACTAGACTGAGGTTCTATATAATTTAGATTTAGTGACTAAATATAGGTATTTTCTAAGTGTATAGGATTCAGGTACTATATAAATCAGATTTTAGTATCTAAAATTTCCACTCTTTAATCTAGCACTGAAATTGCTAGCTTAAAAGAAATAAATGCATACCTAGGTGTGTATAACATATCTTACCTTTACATGAGCCCAACTTGAGTGATTTTATGGTGACTAAACTAAAAATAAGGGCATATTAAATTATATAATTATTCTATGAAATTTGAAATTGAAAGGATATGAAATGATTAAAAGTAAGAAGATCAAGGTTAGGAGTACAATTATGTGTTGATGTAACCATCTTGCCTTTTATAAATTTGATTTGAAATTATTTTTTGTTATTAATCATTTAAATGAGTGATTCATACTCTATGATATTTTTGGTAAAATAAAAACCAATGTGAAATGCCTTATGAATGAGATCCCCTTGTGGCATTATGAATAAAATATGGATCTTGATCCATGAGAAGTCTAGGAACCATAAATATAAAGGGTCCATTGTTGAGGCACAAAATAATTGTCATCTAGATTCATGATTGACTCATCATGAAAATTAAAAATAATCTACTTGGTATTTTAAAAGGGTGCTTCATCAAACTTATCTATAATTGCATTCCCCTTAATGGCCTTTTGATGAACATATTCAATCTAAAATTCACTCAAGAGTATGATCCGCTTGACCATACAATTAGTCAAGGTTGCCTTGGAAGTAGGTATCTAAGTGATTCCACCTTAGCAATGCAAATGGTTGTGTTATTAAGTATATAATGTAACAAATTTTAGCATACAAACACCATGATTAAGTATGAGTAACCAATGTGAGGCTTAAATAATATATGGATTATTCTTTCCCCTGATCATTTTATTATGTTAAGAATGCCCCAAGGTATAATCAGCTATTGATATGTTTAGAAACAATAGATTTATAATTGTAGGTGGAGCTAGAGTAGCTAGATTTGATAGATATTCCTTTAATTTCTCAAATGCTTGTTGACAATTAGTATTATAAGATAAAATATTATCTTTCTTTAGAAGATGGTCAAAGGGATGGAATCTATATACCAATTGATAAATAAACCACCCAATAGATTAGATCTTACCTTACAGGCTACGAAGTTGTTTTAGATTAAAAGGTGGAGGCATTATTATAATGCCCTTAAACTTAACTAGATAAACTTTAATTCCTCATTGAGAGATAATGAAACCTAGAAATTTTCCTGAAGTAACACAAAATATAAACTTTTTAGCGTTAAGCATGACTTTGTATTGATGAAGTCATTCAAAAAAAATTCATAATACATCTAGATGCCCTGATTTAGTCTTGGATTTTCCTAAAACATCATCTAATTAGTATTCAAAAATATCATACATCATGTCATGTAAAATGATAATCATGGTACATTGGTATGTGGCATCAACATTATTAAATACAAATAACATCACTTGATAACATAATGATCCTTATAGAGTGGTGAACATTCCCTTTTATTGGTCTTCAGTTGTAATTTAGATCTAGTTATATCCTGAGAATGCATCCCTAAGAGATAGCATCTCATACCATGTCCTAGAATTCACAATCATATAGATTTTAGGCAAAATAAAGTCATCCTTTGGGCATGCTTTATTGATATCTCTAAATTTGGTACATAACTAGATTCCTTGTATCTTTTTTTTACAAGGACTATATTAGATATCCACTCTAAATAATTAATAGGATGGTTACACCTTGCCTCTAATAGTTTTTTTAGTTCTTTCTTGACAATAATGACTATATGATGGTGTATTTTCTCAATTTATCTTCGATTATATTGGTGTTAGTGTGTACAATAAGGTGATGGAAAACAAAATTTGGGTCCAAACCAAGCATATTTGAATAAAATCAAGGAAAATATAAAAAAACTCATGAATGAGGGTAGTAAGAATCTCACATTATTCTTTAGTGAGGTATGGTCCCAAGTTTGATCCTTTTGGGATCAACATGTGTTCTAATGTTGACTTCATCAATATCCTCCATAATAAGTGTGGAACCATCTTTTAAAATATTCATCAAAGTAGTACATTGGTATTCATATTTGTTAGGGACTAAACTTGTTCATCAAGTGTGCCCAGTGATGAAGAATTT
Source organism: Torreya grandis (assembly GCA_037957365.1). Classification (NCBI taxonomy): domain Eukaryota; kingdom Viridiplantae; phylum Streptophyta; class Pinopsida; order Cupressales; family Taxaceae; genus Torreya; species Torreya grandis. Next base: position 777,144 of record JARHVA010002894.1, on the reverse strand, counting down.
GAATAACCAAGGTCTAGTAAAGGCCATTTGGTAAAGGCATGTGGGAAATCTTGAGTTAATTGATCAAAGACTTTCTAATCTTCTAAATTTATTATTGAGTGGCATGAAGTTATATAACTAGAAGAGGCTTGGGATTTATTTGAAATAAGGATAACTTCACCATATATGGCTCTTGATACATGTTTTCACAATGGGACATGTCTTTTTCTTTTCTTTTACTGTTGTCTAAAATTTCCTCAAAGAGGTTTTCACTTTGGTACCTCAATGTTTGATTTTATTTATCTTTTTTTATCACTAAGTTCAGCTTCTCTCCAAAATATGCAAAAAGGTCCAATGCCATATAAAATCCCTATTTTATTATCACCATGTGTAAAATTATCTCTAAAACCTATAAATTTATGCTTTGCCTCATTGTAATAAAAATCATCTAATGGTATATGAGAATTTTGTTAGTCCTATTTTATCAATTGGGGATGATGAAGGAAAAGAGAGGGATAATATGGCATATTAATAATGGTATAGATAGTATTAGGGTCAAATAAATTGGTATCATCCAACTCATCATAGATGTTATAATAGGAATATGTGTTGTTATTAACATTGTCTATGTTAGATGATAAATTAGAATCACTATCAAGATCTAAAGGGTCACCCCCAAGTGGTTTTCATTAAATACCTTAAGTTACTTTATGTTTAGAAATGGATACTGACTCAATAATTCCTTCATATTTTTCCCCCAAGCCTTTGTCCTTGTATGTTTGGTTATCCATTATCCTCTTTGGAATCAGATACTTTGTATTTTGGTAGTAGGTGGAAAAATCAAACTTGTATAATCATGAGTCATCATCAACCTTGACCTATTATTTCTCATGGGAAGTGGTTTTAATGAAAAGCATAGGTATTTTATAATGATAATTATCCTTTTTACACCATTAAATTTTAGGATTTTTCACTTTAGGCCTACCATATGCTTTATGCATTATAGGAAGCTTGTTTATATGGAAAGCATTAATGATTTTGTATTCCCTAGGGACATCTTCTTGAACAGTGAAATGATTGGATATTATATTAAGAAATTTAGATGAATTAGAAGCAAGAGTACTTGGATATATATATTTGGATTTAATCAATTGATCAACTACCTCGTTGTCTTTTATGGGAAGAGGTTCTATGCTACAAAGATAGTTTTAACTTTTGTATTTTTCTTCCAAATGTTTACAAAATTAATATGGATGTAAGTCACTAGGAATCATAAATTATAACCCATAATGTGTAAAATTGATAAATTGATGAAGAGTATAAGGTACAACACATACTTCATGAATCAATGGTCACCCAAAGATAAAGTTATATGATAGTTCTGAATCAAGAATATGTCACATAATATTTTGGGTTAAAGGCCCAATGATAATAGGTAAAAAAAATGGTACCCTAAGATTCTCATTCCTCATTATCATACTATTTTATAATGATGGAATATGGTTGAGGATCTACTACTATGTATCCAAAATGTTTGACTAACTCTAGATTTGTAAAATTTATCCCCAAACCATTGTCTATGAGGACTCTTTTAAGTTTATGTTATGAAATGACCGCTTCTATGTAAAGCAAGTTATTATGCAAAGTTCCAAGGGATAATATATCCATTTGATCAGAGGTGAGTTATTGGCATGGAAGTAGATGACTCATAAGTGTTTGGAATTTATCAAGTGCAATGTCACTCAGAACCTTGGACTTACCTAAAATCTCATTCAATATGCTCTTATGGGCATTTGGTGTATGCAAACGATCTAAAAAAGGAAATTTACACTAGTATATTTTATATTTGTTCCACAATATCATAAGGTTTATCATTAATAGGAGAAATGGTGTTGGTTTCTTGAGGCAAAGGACCTTGAATGGTAGTTTAAGAGGAATAAGGTGTAGGATCTTGAATGGTAACCTTAGAGTGTTGAGTTGAGATTGTGTAACCTTGAGTTAGTGGAGGGTTGTTATAATTATAATAAGGGATATGAAGACATAAAATGGTAAATATTGGTTGTTTATTTGTAATTTGGACCATTATGAGCCAAAGGACAATTTCTAAAATAGAGTTGGAGGTCCTAGAATGAATAGTGAAGGTCTTTGAGCATTGTTTACAATTGGATTATGATTGATATTAATGGTACTAATGTGTCCAATAGTGATGAAACCTATAAAATTGTAGTTGTAAGGGACACTTTTATAATTGACTTGATTAGAAATGGTATCTTGACATTGATTCTAGTTTTATTACTATTGTTTTGTTTTTTATGAGGAGGTCTATTCTTATTATTATTGATATTGGAATTATGTTATGGAAATGGGTGTTCTAATAGAGACCCAAATCTTGATTAGATGTTGTGGTTTTATTATGAAAAACTATTTCACCACTTTCAAGAAAATATTGAATAAGATGGTGAAGTTAAACACATTTGTGAATGAAATGGCCTTTAATATGATAATAATCACAAAATTCATTCTCATTATACTAATCAAGTTTAGATTGGTTTTCTAGAAATTGTTTTCATACTATCCAAATGATCATGTTGGTGGTAACTATATTTTGGAAAACTATATCAATAAGCTCATCGAGATAATTTTTTTTATGATAATGACCTCTTCTCAGAGGTGGTCTTTTCAAATAAATAAGTTAAGTAGGTGGTTTCTCTTAAATAGTCGATGGATGCACCATTTGCACATGTTATGATTTAGTTACCCCAACTACTATAACATATATATTCATGTTGAATGGTTTAGTCTTCTTTGATGTAATTACTTGAAATTGCATATGAGCTTGTTATTCAACCTTATTATAGGCCTATTTTTGAGAAAAAAGCTTAACTATTCTTTTGTCAATTAGATATTTCTCAACCTATATTCCCTTAGAAATATCTTATTTAAATGTGTTGAAACAAATAAACTTGAGGTTATGCACAACATCAAATTATATATTGACAATGAACATATGGCCAATTATTTGTTAGGGAGATTATATGGGATTATAATATCTAAGGACCACCACTGTTGTAAATAATTAGCAAATATTTATCCTCCACATTGTTTAGTCTGACATAGATAAACCATAGTCATCTTATGTTCTATTTTTAAAGAGAAGTGTTACATGAATCTCTCAGATAAATTATCAAAGTTGTTAGCATAATTATTGGGTAGACTAAAGAACCATTATAAGGCATGTCTAGACCAACTATGGGGGAACAAGTGAAGTAAGTATATAGGGCTATACACAAGTTCTTGACATTAAACAAAGAATTGTTTTATATGCTATTTGGTATCGCCTTTTATTTTTTCTTTTTTGGCTTTGGAAATCTCAAAGTGATGCAAAAAAATTATCTGAAGATAGATCATATCAAAAGTATAGTGGCATTGTCATCTAATTTAAACTTATCACTCTGATTTCTTTCCTGAATGGCCTATACTACATCTTTGACCTCTTGAAAATATTAAAAGGTAGTACTAGAGTGAGAAGAATTGGATAAATTTTTTTGGGTATTAGAAGGTATAGTATCTTGACCCATATAAAGAAGTGTACATAATTTTGAGGAATGTGTGTGGGTAGTTTTTCCAAGAATATTCACTCTTTGAGTAGAGTTGTATTACTAATAGGGGACTTATTATTGGTATGGCATTGGTTGCTTAATGAATCATTGATTTAGAGGGAATTGATGCCTGAATGGAGGAATGATATGAAACAAAACTTGTTGGGATTAGAGGGGAACCTATTGCTGATTCCTAGGAATTTGTTGCATAAGGGGAACTTGTTGTTGGTTAAATGGCACAATTTTTTGTTTAAAGAGGATTTATGTTGAATAAAATTGATAATTGATTGAATAATAGAAACATGTTGTTTATTAGATAATGTTGGTTGGGTACTTATTGACACATATTTCAATAGCATGTTTGTCACCACCTATTGAGGTGGAAGATTAGTTTCCACTTGTTTAAGTGGAGGAATGGTTAGCACTTGTTGAAGTGGGGTACTTAAAACATGTTATTATGGATCAAGTGGGTTTAAATCTTGTTGTTTCAATGTATTTTAAATGTTGGATGTAGAAGGTCATTGAGAATATAGAATAATGTTTTATTGTGTGTTATATGGTACTTAATATGGGTTGAAACATGCTACCTGAGAGCTATCCACAACATGTTGTGTAGAATGCACATGGATATTAGAGCCAAGATTAGGCAGAAGATTAGTTAAAATATGGATTTTATAAAAATATACACAATTAAATTTTTTGTGGAAAATGGATTTAGATTATGCATGAGCTAAGTAGACAGATCCAATGGTGGGATTTTTACCTTTTAATAGAACCACAGATTTAGATATATTATTCATAACAATATTATACTATTATATTTGTCAAGAAATAAGTTGTATTTATGTGGGTGGGTGAATAAGTTGACCCTTTCATTTATCTATCACAATTATTGCTTGATTATAAGTTTGGTTTTGGCTAGAGGAAACTTGGTTGTTGAATAATGTAAGAGGTATTTCCTTAGGTATTCTAACAAGAGAGAAAAAATCATCTAGGGAAAAAAAGGTGGAAACTTTGCACCTATTTTGAACAATCTAAAAATATGTTTGTCTTTGTTATAAAATAGTTGTCAATTAAGCTAATATTGTTAATATTCATTGCTAAGTGGTGTATTGACAAGGTATGTTATATTAGATCTATGCTTGGTATGAAATGGCACATGAGAAATGTATGGTTAGTATTTTACTTTTTCAACATTATGTGATACAAACCAAAGGTATGGGTTATGTTTTTTTATTTCAACATTGGATGGTGTTAGCAAGGTATTACTGATTTTCTTCATCTTCTACATAGACATCATATCGATAGGGATTGTAAACTACCTCATCATTAAATAAGATATTTTAAATGACCCGACTATGCATGTACTTAGGCATGTCTAATTTTATAATATACATCTTGAAAGGATATTCAATGCTTTTATCTTCACTAGGTATGTGACTTCACTTGAAATATCACATGGAAATTGGTTTGAGGTAAGATTATAGGCTTATGTTAAGATAAAACTCAATTTTTAAGACATCAATAAAAGGTATGCCATGTAAATGTTTCAAATGTGTTTTTAAAATGATAAAACCACAAGTTTTGGGGCATAGTAGTTGTAAGTGTAAATGTTTAATTTTTGGATTCAGGAAACTTTTTTAATTTGGTCTTGTCTTGAAAGGATTTACCATTATCAACCAGAGACCAATTATTGTGCCAACCTTTACACATTACAAGTTTTTAAAAGTGCCTCAAATAGGTCATGTTTCCTTTCTTTATATATAAATTCAAGTTTCTAAGATAAAAACCTTTAGATACAAGACCAAATTCTTTTCAAATTAGGTTTTGTCTTGAAAGGATTTGATCTTAGAAACTTGACTTTCTAGATAAAGAAAGGAAACTTGACCTATTTGAGGCACTTTTAGAAACTTTGGAATGTGTAAAGGTTGGCACAATAATTGGTCTTTAGTTGATAATGGTAAATCAAGATTTGAACTAGGTTTTAAGCATTTGAATTCAAAAAGTAATTGGTCTTGGTATAATTTATCTAGAATTAGAACTCAATCTTGGAAATTTGAATTAGTTTTAGAAATTGGTCCTAGTTTAGCCTTGTAAAGAAGGTGATCCGGAATTGGAACTTGGATTTTGAACTTAGGTTTGTATTAAATAAAATGGCATAACAACATAACATGAACAAGAATTTGGAATTTGGTTTAACTTTGAAAAGAAACTTGACTTGGTTTGAAATGTTAATTTGGTTTAGATAAGACTTTTGGTTCAAATTGGTCAGCCTAATGGCATGGTTTGGACATGCAAGATAGGTATTTGGACCAAGTTTTAAAATGTCTTTTTTATTTGACCCAAAATTTTGAGTGAGTAATTCATCATTGTTTTTGTATAAAAAATTTTTGGTCTTGGACTTGGTTTGTTTGGTTTGGTCTCAAGTATAAACAAGGTTTCAACACAATAATCAAGTAATAACACACAAACATTATAAGGTAATTTAATAACTAGAATGGTCTTACATCACATACATTGAACCTTTGAAACACTTGCCTCGAGAAAGGATTATAAAATTTAAATTTTCATTAAATAAATTATATAATTATCAGTGTTATTTTAACCCCGCCCTTCTCTATCACAGTTTGTATGATTAAGGTGATCTTTAGAGGATGTTACCTCTATACCCCTACATTAATGAATGATCTATGGTAAGAGATGAATCTTAAAATTAATCCAAGATTGTTAAATTCATTATAGGGTCTTGTTCCTTCATAACCACTTCAACCATAAGGCTCTTAGTAAAGTACTACTAGATTTGGGATTTCCTTATAATTTTACTTTGGATTTCTAGATGGTTCCTATATAAAAAATATAGTAGACAATACATGAAAACCAATTCATCAATTAATATGTCCAATATTATTTCAAATATTACCCCTTTTAAGGGCACCACACCTTAGCCTAAGATATTGGAAATAACTCCTCGAGGCTACTCTCCTGACATGGCAATGTGCAAGCACAAATCCAAGCCTTTACAATGGAAACATTCCTCCATTTGTATACCACACTAGATAAGATGGGTTTAGTACCATGTTAATAAATCAATTCCTATGTAAACCCACCCCTAAAGATTGGTGGGAATGTGATGAAATCCACCCCACGTAGTCAAATGAAAAATAGGCTAAAGGAAAATAGGAATATTTACATTTCTAACTCACCCAAAAAGGGGAGAGAATATATGTAAAATAAAATTGTGCCCAAAACCCCTTTTTGCTTTCTTGAAGATATAGGGACCCACTTTTATCCAAATTTAGCCTTATTTTTAAGCCTTTATTTTATATGTTTATACCATTTATTGAGAAAATTTATTCTTAGTTTTCATACTTAGAAGAATTTGGAAATATAGCATGGTATTGCATATTTTATGAGCTAACCCTATTAATTCCTTTTGGGAGTTTGATGAACCATGCAAGTTTTTAGACTTAGTTTATTTGGAAAAATTCATTCAAAGATTTATTCATCAGGGTTTTTGTTCAGGCATTGTGCTCAGACATTTTGTCTAATAGATGTAGTTTCTGGGGTTTTAATTTTGAGTATATATCTAGGAACTTATTCAACATTTGTTCATCAGCATTTGATCATCAACACTTGTCCATTCATGATTTAAGTTGTGGGAATTTTTGGGTCTTCAAAAATTTTGTAGGCTTTTAGGGTTTTTACATTAGATATTTTATCCAAAACAATTATCCTAAAAAGGATTTCTCTTTACCAGAAGGTTTAGGTATTTAGAATTTTTATTTAGACATTCTATCTTATGGAATTTTAGATCTTTGGGCTTTCTACTATGGACATTTTTTTGATAGACCATAAATATTTATACATATGTTTCAGATATTTTATATAATGGGAATTAGGTCTTCAAAGTTTTTATTCATGTCTTTTGAGAAGAATAGTCCCAAAAAAAATCATGAATAAATGATCCCCAAAATATTAAAAAAATCATAGTTAGCTGAATAAAACTAAAATACTTCTTATTAGTTTGCTAAAGTCGACTGCCAAATAGAACTAATGAAATTTAAACTACATAGAGAATAAAAATTTGATGAACATTGGGAATTTATATCGCATTAAATTGTAATAAATGATAAATCCATATAAATGACATGAAACCATTGAATCCTTCATTGCTTTAAAACAAGCTTGCATCTAAAGTCTATTGATATCCTACATGACAAAAGCTCTAACTAATACCTATGAGAATATTGAGTGTAAAACTAGTGACTAGTGGAAGTGATAATTGTTAATAGAACATGAAGAGAACCTAAAAGAGACTATAAGAACTCCAATTACATGCAAGTAACAATGGAATATTCATTCAGACCATTTAGGGGAGTAGTTACACCATTACCATATTAAATTAAGGATTTAAAGGAGTTTGTGGATACAATATTTGATGTTATAGAATTTGACAACCAATACATGAATTATTCAAAATTATGGGACATAATTGATTCTATTAAAATATTTTCATTATATGGAAACATCTCCCCCTCAAATTACTTATTTATTAAGGGTTTGTTAGCCCTAAAAAGACAAGGATTATATTCTACTACTGCCAAGCCTGAGGTGATGCCATGCATTGACCTCGTTCATGACTTGTTATTTGTAATCAAGGTCATGTAAGATGACTTAATGCATCATATTGGTAACCTAAAATTTGTATCATATATCATAATATCATATTTCTATAGATACTTGTCATTACCCGTACTAGATGCTTATTTTGACAAGCACAGTCTAGTCTAATGGAATCAAGAAAATATAATGGAGAAGGTATTATCTTTATGGATTCCCCCCAATGAGAATATTTCATTCAAAGGTAATAATAAAAAGGGTCATACTCTCATCAACATGTTTATGATGGGAGTACATATAGGTATGACACTACTGAACAAACTTAATGGCATGTTGGACATCCATTTTCTCCATTTAGATTAGGTGTCGTTACTACACATGATACTAACCAATGGTGTCATGATCACATTAGGAGAGATTATTATTTTTCATTTGAGGGAATAGGTCATCTCCAAAGATAATTTGCCCACTCTTATAGGCAATTTTTACATGATGTCATATTTGTTGGATATCATTATGGGGATTATTTACAATGTTCTCGATGAGCTATGGAGTCCATCCACCAATTGTAAGAAAACCAAAATTTATGACCATTTTCAATTCATTCACATCTATGATTATACTAAGTATATGGTAAAGATTTTTGAAGATGTTTATCCCAAATTTTGTTATGTTATTCATGGTTCACTAATGCCCAGGATCAGATCCATCATTATAAAGACACTTTCTACTAGAGGTGACTATTTTCTATATTTAGACTTCACCATTATTTTGATATAGGGAAATAAGGTTCATCCCCTATGCCTCCATAAGTATGTACCTAATAATTTGGATGAGAATAAATTTATTTCCAATTATGGTGGAGCATAGAAAAGGAACTATCTAGGACAAAGAAAAGATCATTCTTTTGCCACCACATAGTTATTGGATAAACGGTATATACAACGAGAAAGAACTTTGGAGAAGTTGGTGGCAAGAGGAATATCTATCACTTCCTTACACTTCCATATAGGGATTTGGGTCCCCATGGATCCATTCAAAAGCATATATAAGGCTTCAATAACCCTTACAACCACATCCACCATCCTTATGATTTATTGTTCATGAATACACAAAATTATGAGTAAGTCATGGAGAGAGAAAGAATTATTCAATTCAAGGAGGATCACTTGTGGATGATCTAATAGGAACCTTCCATCTTTGTGATGGAATTGGATATCATAAAGTCACTCTTTGCAGGATGGACACATTTAAATTTTTAGAAGGGCTAGTCCACATAACAATCAAAGGACTAAGGAGGTTCCTCATCACAATGACCCCCTCTGAAGCTAAAATTTTAATAAAAAGGAACCTAAGGTAACTGAACTTGACCCCAAATGAGCACAAGTAGAAGACCCCATCAATTTGGACTCTAATGAGGAAGAGAAAGTAAAGGTAAACATATTTGTTAACTTAATTTAAATGCCTAATAATTATTCACCAAGCACAAGATTCTACGTTTTTAGGGGTAGCAGTAGATGAAGCACCTACATCAGGGAAATAAGGCCCCTCCTCATAGCCAAATCACACCATTTTCTACATAAGGAATCCAAGGACTCCTATAGGTAGTCTTATAGTTGAGAAATTTCAATGCTTACCTATAGTGACCCAAAAAGTAGAGCTGGAAGAAGGGGAAGAAGTTGACTTGGAAGAAAAAGATGGTGATGAGGAAGAAAAGCTATAATTAGCCAAGTCTTTAAGCCTATAATTTGACAAGGGTAAAGAAACATTTGAGGAAGATACCCTAGGTACCCAGTCTATTAAGACAACTTATTTATCCTCTACTTCTATTCTTATGTTTGGTGTTGTGTCTATTTAGTATATTTTAATAACTCCTAAGGGGAAGTTTCTACTTCCACCATCATTGATCTATTTTCCACTACCTCTTTTGTATAATTTCCATTACTCACCCTAAAGGTTGAGAAGGATGTTTCTACCACTATTACCTCATTCCCCTCCATTGATCCATTTTACACCACCATTCCATCCACTTCATCATGGTTGCTTCTAATATTCTTTCTATCACTATCACTATTAAATCAATGAAAAAGAAGATAACATCTAGAAATATAGAAATAACTATGGCCACCCCATAACTTTATGATCAATCCACCCAAATCACCCTTCCTATGCCTTCCACCCTTTGATCTGAAGAGACTATTATGACAAGTGAAGGCAAGGGAAAAACGTAAAAATCATAAATATTCATAGTCCATCCACTCCCTCAATTTGGAGAAGTGGATTGGTCTATAATCATTTGGCCCTCCTTACCTAAAACTATTGTTCATGCATGAAAGAAAAAATAAGCAACTGAGGAGTTTGAGGAAGAGGTTGTAGTTAGAACCTTAGAAGATATAGATGTTAATTAGTTGATAAATCCTTCCTATTCCATGGATTTAAGGACTTAAACATCTCAATTACCTAGTTTTAAAATCATAGAGCTTCCCTCTATTACCACCTTATTTGACAAACCATCTAAGAGCATTCAAAGGGTGAAGAAGAGGAAGCTAGAATATGACAAAGGAATGGAATTGATTCTTAAAGAGAGATAAGAGGTATTTTACCTTATTAAGAGATATAATAGGTAGTTGGGGTAGTCCCCATATGTTGAAGACTTTAGATATCTTATCGAAGCTCAAAAAAAAAATTATGGTGGAAATCAATGAAGTTATAGAGATGACTAGACAAGAGTTGGATGATGAGATAGAGTAATTGAAGGAATAATCCAAAAATATGCATATAACATCTAGCATAGAGGTTGAGTTCCAAGAAGTATCTAAATTTTATAATTCATTAGAAGAATAGGAATTCATGAGGGTTGATCTATCCCATGCATTAATAAAACTAATGAAATATCTAATTCTCTAAAAAGCAATGGTAATAAATTAAAGATGTTGATTATATACATAGGTAATAAAGTTTATATCAACCTAAACATTATGACACCACTAGAGGCATCTAGTGACCTTAACCTAGTAGCCATAAGGATAAAAGAAGCAAGGGAATGGTTGAAAATAGTTTGGGATTTACTCCCCAAATATCAAGAGCATGAGGCTCTCATTATTCACATTTTGAATGATCTCAAATTGTCCAAGGTCAAGGATGATACAAGAAAATTGATCAATAAGTTCAATTTTGATCAACTCATATAGGAGGTCATAGATAATTTCAATCAAATTCTACAAGGGATTTGATTAGAGGACATAGAGATTGAGCTAAGCTTCACTAGGAAGAAGAATATTGAAGTAGAGATCTTCACGATAAATTTCCAAATGACCAAATCAGAACATGCAAAGCTCTTGGGCCAATTTAGTAAAATACAAAAACTACCCCTACTAAACTTAGAAATCATTAGGAAATATCATGATTCTTCTCATAAGTGTTACTAGGAGATTGAAGCAAAGAATAAACAAGCTCAAGTTGCTACTTCTAGTGCCACATCAACATCAATAATTTTTAAATCTACTACCACCACCTCTACAATAACTAAAGTCTATACAACTATTAAAATTGAATAGCATTGAAATCCTAGGATTCTATGCATGGACATTTTTTAATAGTACATATATTATATATACTTGTATTTTTATTTGAGATAAATTTTAAAGTTTCCTACTTTTGCTATATTCATGCACATGTGTCATGGTTTTTATAAAGGCTAACTTACACTATTTGATATCTATAAGATAAAATCTATATGATTTCGACCGTAGTTATAACCTAGGTTATAAATATTACATGTAATTAATTTTGCATGAACTTGGAGGATGAGGACACCCCTTCCCAAAGTCTATTTAAATAATTATAATCCATAGCTTGGATTGGGTTAGATAATTTTAAATATACAGGAAAAAATCAATTTAAATTATCTAGTCATGTGTTTTCATGTTTTATTTCCACTATTTGTATAATCAGTTTGATTTCTTTCATTATATGAATTAATAATCCTTAGTGTATAAAGCTACAAATGGGTTATTGATTGTCTTTATTGATGTAATAATCTTAGATGTGAAACAAATATTGAAGGATTCATGAAATATATTCATTACTAACATTTGAGTTCATTGATTCATAATTTTGAGTGTGTAAAAGTGTTTTCTTCTGATACAGTTTTTTGTGAGTGTGTAATAATTTCCTCAGATACCTCACTAGCATGAACCATAATCTCTTTATTAAGAGTGTAGAATAACTACCCTAAAAGGAGCAACCTTTGACTGAGGTCTATGAGTTTACTATGTTAGTATCCGTTTAGACTTTTTAACCATGTCTAATTATGTGTGAATAATAGATGCTAGTAGTAGGCATAGGTTTTAAAATCCTTTATCCACTTAGAAACAACTAGAGAAGTGACTCTACAAGATCATAGAGCCTTTATTTTCTACCCTACCCTTCCCTCCTTTTCTATTTTATTTTGAGACCTATCTACTTTAGATTAGCAACCACCCATCCAACTCATATATATTTTACTTTATTTTAGAAACCACTCTTCTATTCACAAAACCTTATTAACAACCTACATTATCTACCCTCTATTTGATCACCTAGTTGTTAAGACCATATACCTAAAACCCATTCCCTGGAGTGGAGCCCATCTCCATTGATATCCTAAAATGTTATAGGCTACCTTATTGTCTATGGTGTGCATAAAAACCACATAAATAGATCATATAGAAAGAGGTCCTAAACATCCAAAAAAATAGGTTAGCTTTTTCATAAATTCACACTAGAGTCAAGCAAGAGAGTGACTAGATCTAATTCCCAAGCTGACCTTCTAGTCTAACCCTAGCCAAATCATAGGAGACCTATAATTGTACCAATTATTCCTTAAAAACTATAACCCCTTCCATAATAAATATTCCTTTACATATTAATCATCCAATGGCTTATCCATCCTAGTTAGTTGGGTCTGATATTGCCATCCCAAGAGATATGTATGATTTACCTATGAATCCTAAAGAGTATCTACCATCTTTCTCTCCTTCATGAACAATGATATTAGAATAAAATATTAAGTCTTCTAAAGATTATTTTAGATTAATAAATATTATCAATAAGGATGTTACATGAAGGTTATTACCTTTTACACTAATGGATGTTATTTGTGATTTGTATCTAAATCTAATAGAAAATTCCATCACTTCTGGGGATGCATGTCAAATAGTTCTTCTTGCACAATTTGGATAGTTCACTAGTCCTAATGTAATATACCATCACTTAACCACCATGAAGAGAGAGACTAATGAGCCTATCTATGCTTTTAATTCATGATTTCAAAAGACGTATAATTGGTTAAGCCTAGGGTATAATCCAGAAGAAGCATTAGCATTGGAGATGTACAAGAATACACTAGATCCAACTAAGTGGTATTCTTGAGAAGGGTAACTATCACAACACATTATTATTAGCATATAAAGAGCCCATCATCATTGATAGGTAACTCAATCCTCATGTACATTGTGTACCTAATGTCCACAATCACTTTTTAACATTGAATCTGGTCCCACATGTAAAACAAATTTTTGCAAAATTCAATCAAAATTAGTTGTACATATTTCCTCCTCTAACACAAGAAACACAATTTAATTATAGTTTCTAAAAAAATCATGTGCAAGGCAATGATTACTAAAAAAATCAATAATTGGCCACATATTCTACTACTATTCTTCAAATAATTGACTTTACAAAGGTAGAGCTAGAGGCTATTAAAAAATTGGTTCAAAATCTAAGTAATTACTTCCTACGAATTCAAAATAAGATGGGTAATGTTAATACCCCAAATGGTAATCATAATCTTATATTTTAGAGGTACAAAAAACCATTCAACAAGCCTATAAACAATATGGAATAGCCTAGAAAAGTTCTAAAAATTAATATATTAGAGATAACACTACCTAATTGGTGTAGAATTCATAAGACTTCTCAATATGGTGAGCTCAACTATGTTGACGTTTTATGTAGTATTTAAAATATTTCAAAGTGAGGTGGTAAGACAAGACTAGATGCATAATCCACTAGAATCCCATCAGGATCTTGGCCTTCAAACACTACCATGTTCTTCAAGACACATGAGTTTCCCTATCCAAGTGAATATTACAATATACCAAAGGACAACACAAACAAATTCCATGCTTTCCATCAATTTCAAAAAGGTGGATACAATCTGAGGAACAAGCTAACTTCTACTCCTCCCAACATCACTAAATTTCCCCTTAGTCCTAAATTTGACAAAAATCCACCTCCCTCAAGAGGGAATGATCAACCTTAGAACAAGGAGGAACTAAAAAAAGGGGGAAATAACATCATTAAAGACATGAAGAAAATCAAAGCAAATATTACTCTTCATGAGTTATATCAAATCAATAAATAGAAGGAGATGCAATGGAAGTCTATTACTAGAAAGGCCTTCATGGAAAGAATAAAAGATCTTATGGATAAATCAAAAACTACTAACACTAATGGCATTTATAAAATTAAACTAGAAGTTCCACCCTTTTTGTTGATTATAAAAGCATTTTTTAAGAACATTTATAATTATTTAGTTGTTTCTAGAGCTTCAAAAACTATTATGCCTACTTTTATATGTCAAAATCTTGGTTTGACTCCAAGCCCTTCAGAGAGAATAGTTTCATAATTGGATAAAGTTGTGGTACTTGTGGTTGGGGAATTGAAGGATGTATGTTTGTAAGTGGAATCAGAACCATGAGTCTAGATGACCATTTACATCCTTCTAGTAGACATACCCAAAATTTAAGGATTATTTTTGAGTAGAAACTAGTCAAAATGTTGAATGGTTATCTCTCTAAAGACTTCTCTCACATGTGGTTACCATGGAGAGACATTGTCCATCAAATTTTGATAGATAGGTAATTGAGGATGAAATATCCCACCATGGAGTACAACATCAAAAATTAAGAGGTAAAATATGAATCTCCCAGCCTTTATATTTACAAGTTCACTATGGAAAATAAAGAACAAGGGCTAGAGTCTAAAGGTTTTAATCAGATATATGATTTACATTTTGCCAATACCAGATCCAAACAAGGATCAGGCATAGGAGTTAACCTAATCAATCCACAAGGAAGGATATTATTAAAATCATATAAGTTTCATTTCCTTTACACCAATAATAGGGTTGAGTATGAATCTTTAATTATGGGATTACAATTTACACTAAAGAATAATGTGAAGTAGGTGCTAGTATTTGGTGATTGAGAGTTGGTAATCAACTAGGTCAAAAATAAATATTAGTGCAAGTTTTCATATTTGAGAAAGTACAAACATAGATCATGTGACTTAATTTAGAAATTTGAAGCTTTCAACATAAAGGCATCTCCTAGAGACCAAAATCAAGTTGTATATTCACTAGCTAGTGCTACTAACTTAGAGCCTCTCCAAGAATCTCAGGTAAATATATTCTCCATTGAATT
This sequence comes from Torreya grandis, assembly GCA_037957365.1. Lineage (NCBI taxonomy): Eukaryota > Viridiplantae > Streptophyta > Pinopsida > Cupressales > Taxaceae > Torreya > Torreya grandis. Next base: position 761,480 of record JARHVA010002894.1, on the reverse strand, counting down.
AGTTTCTTGTCCTCTTTTTCCTAAAAATATAGAAAATTTCCATGTCTTTTATGATAATCAATAGATCATTCTATTTCTAACTAATTAAGGGTAATTTGAGTTCCAAATCATTGATGATAAGCAAGTTAATCATCTCTGTCAAGAAGAGCCAGTCAAGGAAGGCATTCCCTAGCTCAAAAAGAACTATATTATAGTTGGATTGGTCTCCTTAGAAAGACCATTTGATTTATATCCTTAAGCACAACAACTTATAGAACCCAATTTCAATAAATTTTACTTTAGAAAGAAAAATTTAGGGGATGGACACAACCCACACTATGTTAACATCCCACTCAATTGTTCCTAGAATAAATACAATGAGTGAAGGATTTAATCACTCGATATAGAGATTTAATTACTTGGACTTATGAATAATTGAAGGTTTATGATCCTTAAGTCATCACTAATACAATTCCTCTAAAACCAAACCATAAGCCATTCAGATAGAGGTAGAGACTAGTCAATCCTATTCTAGAGCCTCTCATTCAAAGAGAAGTGGACAAGTTACTATTGATGCCTAAAACTCTCACATAAAGTTTAATAACCTCCTATGGGAAGATTTACATGCATGGGACTAAATTTTAGTCTATAAGGAAGCCTTTAGGATAGTAGTAGTTGGCTCTTTTATTTTCCTAATTGGGGGGTGAAAAGGGAGAAGGAAAGAAATGAAAATAAAACTAAAATAAAACTAACTGAGGTGATACATCAAGATATTTAAATTATTAATATATTATTGGATAAGATATATTGAATCCTTAAGCACTATAAATCATAAAGGAGGATGAATCATGAATTAAGATCTAAAATACAAACAAAGATCAATACTATAGAAGTAGAGGAAAAGAAATAATAAACAAAGACATTTTCCCACTCAAATTGACATAGAACATCACTTCCTCTTCATTGCTTGATGGAGAACATAATATGAAAAGGCCTCAAGATAAAAATATAATGTGTCTAATCAAAGTTGTTAAGAGTACCTGCTAAGGTCGTTGAATGAAAAATTATTAACTATTGTTATTTCTATTATATTACAAATAGCTATCCTTACAATAGTGAAAACTATAGAGTAAATGATAACCAAACCCTTCCAAAAGGGATGAGCCTAGAATATATAGGTGAGATGACCTCTCATGAGAATGAAACTTGTAAATCATGGCACTCATACCCATGATGATATCATTGCAACTGAATGAGGGACTCCAGCTCATGATTGTAGTTAGCCTCTAGATCTTAGATATGATATAACCACGTCATTCTATTATGACCATGATACTTAGGAGAAGTGAAGTGATTTCACGTGTCTATCTCTAGAGTTACATTGTTATTTTGTAACCTCATGACCCTAGTCCTTGAAATTTGATATATAACACTTTAAGCTAGATCAAAGAGTTCCAAAAGCTTTATTTAGAGAGGGAGGGGCCCACATTCTCATTGAAAGGAACTACTCCAAACTATGATAAGAAAACCTTTACCTTCAAAGAGTGTCATGGTACCACATGGAAAGGCTCATCTCCTTATTGTAATTATATGGTAGGTCCCTCTCTTTTTTCTTCTAGACAATTACATAGCTCTAAGGTTTGTCAAACCAAAACTACTCATAGATAAGTATGAGTATGACATGTGTTGAGTTGAAACTTATCTAGGTAAATTAGGCACTTATGTTGAAAGACTAATCATGGGGGAACCATATGTTAATAAGATGCTCTTTTATGGGAATTCAAGTATTTATTTGAAAAATTAAACATGAAGGCACCATGTGTTGGAAATGTGTTTAATAATAAATAGTTTAGTGGGCCCCATATAGTCATCTTCTAGACAATGGTGTTATCCAAAGGTATGAATAAAATAAAATAGCCTTAGCCAAGCTTTGGACCATCACATGCTAATCCCATAGTACACTTGAGGGAAATGAGAGCTTTTTTGGGCCAAATAAGCACTAGGATGACACGAGGGGAATGAAAGGAGGTCGATGCTTAAACAAAATTTACAAAACTAGATCCCAAGAAGGAAGAGGCCAATAGAATAACCATGGAAGGTACTGAGCAAGCCTAAGGTGAAAAGGGATAACTATTCCAAAATGAAAAAATGTAGATTTTTATCCATAGTTCCTAGCAACTCATAGGGGTGCCTACTTGTGGATGCGAAAACCCAAAACTTTGGTACTTAAACTAGTCTAAGAAAAATTTTAAAAGAGGAGGAAGTTATTGAAAACTTATAACTTTTGAGGAGATACCTACAAAGTTTCCCACTCTTCCTCCTTAGGCTAGGTATTCTTATTAAGAGCCTCAAAATCTCTATCTAAATCAATAATCTCCATAAAGGAGATGCTCCCTAAGCCTTAAACAACCACCAACATTTATAAATCTATTTGGGTGAATGGATATAATATCTTCTCCATTTTAGAGACACCAAGTCAATGATCAAACATCACAAATACAGTCTTTTCATTCTATTTTTATTTTAACAACATTTTAATTTGGTCCTTTGGGAGGAGATTATTGTTTTACAAGAATGGGGAGGGTCTAGTTATTCAATGTGCCCTCACCTATCTTCGACTACCTACTCTAAGTCATTAAATAATGACTTACAATTTTTGGCTACCTTATTAGAACCTAGGAATTCATTTGCCTTTGCAACTACCTACCTTTTGTTGGCCACCCCTATTGTTTATAATGTTTTATCTAAAGCAATATAAATATTTTAGATAAGGAGCTATAAATATAAGACCTTGGGGGACACAAAGTTGGTAACCTATTCAATGGTTATGCTTACCTTAGTGCTTAGATTTTATGAATCCATGATGAATGTGAGCACTAGTTTTAAGTTCATAATTGTATCATGTATCCTCTCCCAATAAGGTTTGTATAGTTTCTAGATAATGGGAAGGATTTCTACTATCTATGAGTGAGAAACAAGATCATTCTTAAGTTTCTCATTTTATTATTCATTGATCAAGGATTTTTATTATGCCTTCTACTATAATTTTTATAAATCCTAATTATAATCTAAGAGCTTTTTATGGATCTACATCACTTCAATCTCTCTCCCGTATATCTTGGTCTTAGTGGCCACTCATATATTGGCTTATTCTTAGAATATTTCATTATAGATGTGGCTCTAAAGGTTAGACCTTGCTTTATTGAGCTCTACATCTTTGGCCTTAGCCTTAAAATTGAGGTAAATGACCATAGTCTTTACCTTGATGAGTTCCATCTTGGTCTTCTCTAGCCATTGATTTTATTTGATATAGTGTGTGGTTATATACTTTCACATTTCCTCCATCATCTCAACCCTATCAGTAGGCCTAGTCTAGTTGAGATTAAGGTTGATAGCTTATATGGAATAGTCCCTTAGTTACATCTACTCTTGGGGCTTGACTACTTGAGGGCATAAATGAGAAATCATGAGGGATTATTTTTCAATGTCATAGAATGACCATATGTCAGTCTTCATTGGGGCCTTGGCCTGCTTTCACCTTTTCATCTCCATTTAGGCCTCTCTAGCCCTTCTTGTCATTTTCATATAATGATGGTATTACTATAGTACTTGAATGTTTTCCACTATGAAGGGGAGTCCCTATGGTAGCATAAATGGAATGGTCACTTACGATTGGGAAGTAGTGGATGTTGTTCCTCCAAATGTCATTGGATGAAGGGTGAGGGTGGAAGGAGAGAAAGCCATAAATCCATAGGGCAGGGTGAATGGAGATTGTGACATGATGGAGGATGAGGTAGATGATCAAGTTAGAGGGGTAAGAAAAGGCATAAGTGAATATATCGATACTTTAGAAGAAAGTAGTGAGAGCTTAGTGGTGGGATAAGTGGATGAAGAAGAGAGTTGGGATAGAAAAGTAATTGGTTGGGTAGTAGAGACTACCCAACCTAAGGTGAGATGCTTGATGAAGATGTGGAGGCAATGAGAGAGGTAGAAGTGGAAAAAAGGGGCTATGAGAAGCATATTTTATTCTTCATAGGCTCTTGTAGATGTTTGTATTTTGGAACCTTAGGCTACTTGTACTGGGATAAACTAATCATGAGGTGCCCAAAGGGGGCTTATCACTAATATGGGGTTATGGGCTATGGGTACATGGGAAGAATCCAAGTTTAATGCTTTAAAACCTAGAATAACTTACCCTCATTCTATTTTGGTACATCCCCTTCTTCTCTCCTAGTGATATCTTATTCTTCCTCTTCTTCTTCTCCTCCTATCTATACCTCAAGAGATAATCTTGATTATAATTGGATTTCCTCTGGGTGATGCTAATCTCAGAGCCTCTTGAATGTTTCATCTCCTTCTTCATCATCAAAATTAAAGTATGGTTTTGTGATCTCATACCTATATTTTGCATAAGAAATATTTTTTTCTTTACTCCAATCCATCTAGGTGAGATCCTTATTTATCTCCTTCAATAATATTTTAGACAAGTCGTAAATCTAGATCACATCATAAAAGGATTCTCATAAGTTGAGGGCATCCAATGAGATCTAAGATAGATCTACATAATTTTAGAGGATTTCTTCTTTGGGTGATCTCCTATACTCTAGGTATGGCTGGGTCTAATACTTAGGAGTGTTGATAGTCTTTGAGGATGTTATGTATCCACTTGGATCATAATTCAATATATCATTGATTAGGTTAAGGCCAAGCTTTTCTAGCTTGCTTATGAGAAAGCATCCCTACTACCTATAAACCACTTTGATGTCATCTCTTTTGAAAGAGATATCATATAAATCCTTCTTATTACTCCCTTATTCATATATAGAGTCCACCATGTTGAGTTGATGAGTCAACTCTAGGCCTAGGGTCCTCTCTATTAGCATATGTGAGAGCCAAAAAGGCTCTCCTTCAAAACTATGTACTTGGATGAATGAAAAATGGATTCCCCAAAAATAGTCATTGAAGACCCTACTCCCAATGATATATGACCATTGTGCATCCATTATTATGAATGTAATGGCCTTAGTGCTAAGGTCAATGAGAATTGGAGATAAAAAGAGATCTAAAAACTTGTGGTAGTCTTGTGTAATTGACAGGGCATGGGTCCATATGGTGACTGGGGTCACTATGTTTGGGAAGATGCCTAACTCAAAGGAGTTGAGATTAAGATACATAGACAAGAATTAGGAATGATGCCATAAGATTAGGTGCAAGAGGAAGGAGGAGTACTGAAAGGTTTCCTACATTGAAACATTCACCAACTCATCATTCATGGTGTTCATGATGGAGTCTCTAAAATCTATCTTGTACACCTCCCCATTTTCCACCATGGTCAGGAGGAAGATCATCCCCAACTACAAGTCATTAATGTTGGTGTTAGATTCCATCCTTTAGATGAAGTCCAACATAGATAAGGTATCCTTCAATTATTGTGTGAGGAAACTCATCAAGGGGATGGGTAGAGGAGGTATCTCCATGATGTTGCTCTTGAGGAAAAAGATGAGGAAATGGACCTTCTTATGGACTCAATAATCCCAAATATTTTAAATTATTTCCATGATATAGATATTAGCCTTGGGATCACTTGGGAGTTGTAGAATTTCCATAATATCATCCATACTAATTATCACCCTTAAGTGGGCATTACTAGTAATTATGCTAGTGTGGTATCATACCTCTCCATGTAGAGGGAAATGATTTTTGGGCATGGATGAACATAAGGCACCATGAAATATGATAGCATGCAATCCTACATTCTACAACTAAATGAGTCATACTCCTCCTTGTAGACCATTTCTAGCATTTGAACATGAGTACCTTCTCTCAAAATTTTGGGATTATTGGCTAGCTTAGGATCAGATATATCATTTATGAAATAAGTGAGAAATGTTTGGTCTATATAGTCCCCTTTATATACCTTCTCTACATTTATTACTTTCTCCTTTAGCTAAGTGGGAGTGGAAGCATCTGATTTACTCAATAAATATTTGGGGGGAAGGTTTCCTCAGTTATATGAGTTGTGGGTTCTTTGTCTTATGGGATGATTCTCTCCCTTTAAAGATGTGGAAGGATTGATCTCATGGATTCTTCTCAAAAATCACTCTCTATCATAAAAAATATAATGGGTTAGTAAATATTATCACAAATTTCTCAGTTCTAGGCTCGTCTCTCTCTTAACTTTTATGCTCTTTTCAATTGCACAATGGTCTTCAAAATATCTAATGCATCTAAGTGTTTGTCTCAAATGAGGTGAGGTTATTTCTAAACCAATACTACTAGGTGTGGTCATTATGAAAAATTTGAAAATAGGCACCCCCATAAATGATAAGGGTGGCACACACACTCGAAGATCCCCTCGCAAGATATTTTTGGTGATCATTATGGGGAATCACACAAAATAGAGAATATAACATTAATAATAGGTGAGGTGAGTAGCTAACTATGTTCTAGAGAATATTTTTAACATTTAATAAGGATAAGGGGAAGACACATGGTAATTAGATAAGCCACTTGTGATAATGAAATGTATTCAAATGAAATAACAATTGAAAGGGAAAAATAGCTAAGGAAATACACAAATAAAAAAGGAAATTAAATAATTAAGTATAAGGGAAAGGTAGGTAAACTTAGTTGAAATACTTCAAATCGATCCCATTAATCAAGATCTCTAATGCGTTTCCCTCTTTGGCTTCTAATTTGAAATCATTTCCTTATTTGTTATTGATGATGAAAAATGGTTCCCTCCATAGAGAGTCAATTTTTTCATGATATCCTAGCTTTGTGGCCCTTTGATCATACTTGAGGACTAAATCCCTAGGTTTGATGACTTCTTATCGAACCATTACTTTATCACTTGATGCTAGGTGATTTTCACATTACTTGATTATTCTCTTGAATTTTGGAAGCTAAGTATCTTCATGAGTCTAACTTTCATCAGTCCATTTTTTTTAGTTTCAATAGCTTTCAGAAGCTATAAGGTATGTATTTTTTATGAAACTAGCATGACTACCTCTTTCCCATATACAAGTTCATACAGGAAGGTTTTGAGGACTTATGTTGAGTGTATGTGATCTACCCATAGAGTAGTTCTCACATGCATGTGTCACTCCCTTTACTAGTCAACACCCATCCTTTTGATTAGCCTTATCAGATTCTTGTTTGTCAACTCTAGTGACCCATTCCCTTATGAGTATTAATTAAATGAATTTTTTAAGAAGATACCATTTTGGTGCATGAACATAGAAAAATTAGAGCTGAGGAAGGCTTTCACGTTGTTAGAGACAATCAGCTTAGATGGGTCAAATCTAATTACAAGCTCTTCTAGGAAGCCAAGAATCATTTTCTTGGTCACCTCTCCCATGAGGATTGCTTCAGTCCACTTGGTGAAGTAGTTAGTGGCCATCAATATCCACTTGTGACTAGTTATTGAAATGGGATTAATCATCTTGATGAAATCTAGACCCCATTATGCAAAGCATTCATCAGTTATGATTGGGTTTAGAGGCATGGCTAAAATATTTCTTTTTCTTGTAAATAAATAACACTTTTAGACTTTTTTGATTGACTTATGGTATTATATGAACATGGTCATCCAATAATACCCTACATGTATGATCTTTGTTGTAGTGGTTTTTGTTAAGAAGTGGCCACCTAGGGCAGCTAAGTACATATCTTGGAGAATTTTCCCATCTTGGTGTCTTTTAACACATCAGAGTAGATCCCCATCAAAATTTATTTTAAAAAAGACTCCCTAGATTAATGTGTATCTAGACCATTGCAGCCTATATAAATGCCTTTTATATATGGGGAGGCCATCAAGATACTAACTAGTTTGCATGAAGTGGGTTTGATTGACCACCCAATATCTATCAGCTTCAAATTGGTCCAGGAGGACCACTTTAATCAAGCCTTATTCCTCCAGTGGGACATTTTCACATTATACTAGGTAGTCACAGATTAACCTTCCTATGATCACCTTAGTTGGCCTGAATTTGATGTCATACTCTAGGATCTTGGTGATCTAATTGGCCCATTTTTTGTTGATTTCCACTTCCATTATGTATTCAAAACTGTTGGAGTGGGACATGTACACCATTACTTTATTTCCCATGAAAAGGTGCTTGAACTTATTAAGGACCTTGACTGTGGAGAAATCCTATCTCTATACGAAATTATATTTGACTTCATACCCATATGATTTTCTTGAGTAGAATGCAATCGAGTGCTCATTTATTCCTTCCTCTTCCTTTTGAGTTAACATAGCCACTAGGCTATGCTCACTCCCATAGACATACATAATGAAATCTTTAGAAAAGTTAGGGTTAACTAGTATAAGCATGTTAGATAATACATCCTTGATTTCATCAAATGTTGCTCTTCCTTTAGGTTTCCACTTCAAGGACTAATCCTTGTTCAGCATAAGGGTGATTGGTCTCACCAATCCTATGAAGTTAGGAATAAACCTACTAATGAAATTAATTTTTTCAAGGAAATATTTCACTCTTTTCTTGTTTACTGGCAAGGTGAAGTCTCTAATGGCCTTTATTCTCTCTAGATTAATGGAAATACTTTATTTGGATACTACATATCCAAGTAGCTTGTCTTGTGGGACTTTGAAGATAATTTTTTTTGGGTTAAGAGACACCATTAATTCTTGACACCTTTGGAAGACCTTTTCTAGATGGTCAAAGTGATCCTAATTTTCTCTAAAAAATGGTGAGGACATTTAGGTAGATGAGGGTGATCTTATTTATTAGGCCTTTGAAATCTGCATAAATTAAACTACTAAAACAATATAACCAAGTGATAATATATCCTTTCTTATCATGAAATGTTTATCAAACCATCTAACCCTATGTGTGTACCTTGCATCCTAAAAAAAAATCTCCTTAAATTTGCCCAAAAATTTAGAAACATGTATCTTTTTTTTTTAAAATCTCACACCTTTTAGATTATTTTCTATCTTTTAATTGATAATTCATTAATTTGTATTTTCTTAAACCAACTAATCACTGTCCAATTGCACTTTTAATCTCCTCAAGCATATATTTTTTTAATTTTGTCAATCTACTACAAATGCCACAATTTTCATTTAAACATGATTTTTAATAAAATAATTGTCCATCTAGTATTTTGTAAAATATATTTAGAATGAATTCCCTTGCTTATTTTGCTGAAAATTCAATGCCACACTCCTAAATTTTTTTATTAGTATGCAAAGTACAATTAATATGTAAAAAAACATTATAGTGCATGGAAAATTCAACATGTTACCTAAAACAACAAGTGGTGTGTGTGTGATTTATTTTTACATAAAAAGGCTTGGCTTTCTCAAAATATCTTTGACAAATAGAAATTTGTGGATGTTTTTTTAAAAATTTAGAGTATAATTATGTTTTACTCATATCCAATAAATGTTTTGGATGTGGTTCATAGTTATGATAACCAACTCTTCTTTTCACTACATCTCTTGCATTCGAAAAAACTCTTGTATTATCTTTCCAAAATTGAGAAACTCTTTGAGAGTATCGGCTATATCCTTGTCCTTTCATGGAAGTCTACCATAGAATGCCCATAGTTCATTGGTATTAGGATCATTAATTATTTCACGTCTTTTAATTAATTTCATTAATTTTTTTTTATTTATATTATGTGTTTATCTTATTTTTAAAACCATTCAACTTTTCCCTATTTGATCACTTACTGCACAAGTTGTAAGTATACACTGTTTAACATTACAATCTTGGGTGTGTGATTTTGGGCCTAAAGTATGATATTCATCATGTATAATTTCATCAATTTTATTATTTTCATCATCCATGTTAGATGTTATTAGTCCTAATGTGTACAATATATGTCTCATCTTAATCAATTTTATCGATGAAATAAATAATTGAGATCTTTGACTATCATAATCTAAATTATGAAATAAATTATCCCAAATTTGTTGTGCCAGTCTTCTTGAATGGAGATTAGACATTTTCTTATACATTGGTTCTAAAAATTTTTCATCAACATCAATTAAGTACTTGTATTATCTACACAATATTCTTTGAGGTATTGTTAATGGTGGAATTTGTTGAGAAGGTTTTTCAAAATCATTATTAAATTCATTGTTTAGAGGTGAGATGATATTTTATTCATTATTTATTTCTTCATTATATACTTCCATGAAATTTTACTAATGGTTAATTTCATCATTATTTGTTTCCATCAAATTTTCTTCATTCATGGGGGGTGAAGCATCATACATAGACTCATCATCAACAAAATAAAAAACTTGGAACTTTGAAAGTAAACTTCCAACATTACCTAATTAATTATTGTCAATTTCATTATTATTCATTTCAATATGGTGAATTTCATCATTATTCAATTCTTTATAGTTAATTTAATCAATTTTTGATTCATTATTATGAATCGGCTCATTATCTATGGCATTTGGTTTGTCAAGATTAGGGTTTGTACCTTGTCTACCATGAAGTTTTTAGATTCATATCTTATTTTTATCTCTCAAATATTTTAATTCCTCTAGTGTTTTATTCATCAACATTTTCCTCTTCCTTGAAAGTGATTTGTCACCCATCAATGACAATTGATATCTTTCAAATTTGGGGTCAAAAGTACATAGGTACTATAGGTCTTGTAGAAGTACATAGAGAATGTTTGTGGAGATAGAATTCTCAATTTAGGTTAAAAATAGACATAAAAAAGTGAGATTAGTATATAATAACAAATTGATCATGTTATATAATATGATCACATTACTCAATAACATGAGCATGCTAAATAACATGATCATGTTATTCAATAACATGGTCACATTATTCTTGATGCCAAGTTCTTCTTCAACATACACATTGAGAACTAAGTTTTTTATATATTAATATTGACATGATAAAATTATGTAATAATGTGATAAAATTATTCTTAATACTTGGTTGGGGTTAAACGTGGAAATTGAGAAGTGAGTTTTGTCTATGTTAAGAATAATGTGATGACATTATACTTAATATAGATTAGGGATTAAGGTATTAGTGCAAAGGGTTTAGGGATTAGGGAATGTAGGGTTTGGTTTTAAGGTGTCTATATAAGGTATAATAACTCTAAGCCATGTGAACCTAATTTTTAATATAAAGGATGTTGATTGGGACTAAATTGATTAATAAATAGGTAAATTTTATGTTTTAAAATTTACGGTATAGTGTTTAGGGTTTAAGATATAGGGCTTAGGTTTAGGGTACACATGGTCAATTTCAAATATAATTCTTAGTATAAATTATGGTAATTTGGGTTAAATGATTGGTTCAAGATTTAATGAGTTTATATTTATGGTTTAGATTTTATGGATTAGGGACTTTAAGGATTAGGGTGTAGGGTATAGGTTTTTAGGTATGCAAGGTACAATCATGAATGTGAGTAGGGTAAATTTGATCTCCTTTAACCTATATCTATGAGTAAATAGTGTGATTTTAAGCTCAATTATCCCCCACATCATCACATACTGACCCAACTAAGTCAATTATGGTTTAATGAGTGATGCAATTTTGACCAAGTTCATCAATATTAACCTAATTATTTCTATATATAAAAGATGCTAATTTAAGCTAATTTTATTGGTTAATGGTTTAGGGCTTATGGATTAGGGTTTAAGGTAAATGTTATAGGTTTTAGGGGTAAATTTGAATGATACATGGTTTAGGGTTTAAGATATTAGATAGAGGGTCAAATTACTAAGGCAATTAAAGAACATTTTGAGTTGCTTGTTCACCTATATATGATAATTAACTTCATGTTTACATTTATGATAAAATTACAATCAATTAATCCATGTAGATGTTGCATACATGTTATATAATAGATTGAGCCATAAATTTGATTTATGGGATGATTTTTACCTAAATTAGGCCCCTAATTTCATAAATTGACTAATTAGATCAGTTCATGATAGAATCAAACTTTTAATTTTCCCCAAATCATATCTTACTATTAAAGGGGTTCAAATTGGCCTCAAATGCCTCCTCAATTAAATGAATCAACTCATTGTTTAATTATATATGACATGACATTATGTTTAAATTCACTCTAAATCACATCATATATAATTTAAAATAGGTTCATGCAGCTCATTTTTACTGTAATTACCTCCATAATTTAACTAATTGATATTTGCATTCATTAATTGATGACTTCAACTTTATTGAGCTCAAAATGGCATTCTATACATGTAGAAATTACATATAAGTAAATAATGTTTCTTTACTTTAATTGAGATATGAAATTAGATTTGATCAAACCTAAAATCACATTTTATAGTCATGAAATTAGGTTGAAGGGGATCAAAATAGCCCCAATTTACTTTAGATGCATAGCTAGATTGGTACTCCAAAGGCTAAGTTTTGGCCATAGCTTTGAAAAAGCATTTTATGACGTCTTTTGATAAAATTAGTTATATCATAAGGCATGTATGTTGTGGCATTTAGTGGGAATTAGGGAATAGGGCTTACAATTTATGTTTTAAGGATTAGGGATTAGGGCATAGGGTTTAGGTTTAAGGGTGTATATAATATATAATGTCTCTATGCCATGTGAACTTAATTATTACTATAAAAGATGTTAATTTAGAGGAAATTTATTGGTAAATAGGTAATTTTTATTTTTTATAATTTAGGGTACAATTTTTAGGGTTTATGGTTTAGGTATTAGGTTTTAATGTATATATGGTTTAGGGTACACATGATCAATTTTAAAGATAATTAAGGATAATTTTGAATCACTTAGACCCATTTGTGACTATAGAATGTGTATTTTAGTTATCATTATACCCCATTTCATTATATAGATTAAATGAACTAGTCAAATGGGTAGATCAATCATGTGACTTAGGCTAAACTGATCCCTATGAACTTACTTCTTAGCCTTAATGATGTTAATTTGGGATAAAATGATTGGTTCAATGTTTAAAGAGTTTATATTTAGGGATTAGGAAATTTAGGGATTAGGGCTTAGGGTATAGGTTTTAAGGTATATAAGATACAATTGTGATATAAATTAGGGAAAATTTGAGATCCTTAAACCTAGATTTGTGAGTAAAGAATCTGAGCTCAATTAGCCCCCACATCATCATATATTGAGCTAATTAAGTCAATTGTGGCAATGAGTGATGCAATTCTGACCAAGTTCATCCTTATAAACCTAATTCTTACTATATATAAGCATGTTAATTAGGAATAATTTTATTGGTTTAGGGTTTAGGGTTTAAGGCTTTTGTCTTAGGGTTTAAGGTAAATGTTAAAAGGTTTAGGGTTTATGTTAAATGGTACATGTTTTAGGGTTTAATATATCATATATAGGGTCCAACCACTAAGGTAATTGAAGAAAATTGAGCTACTTATTCACCTATTTGTGACAAATACCATTATTTTGGCATTTATAATAAAAGTAGGGTCAATCAAGCCGTACATGTTATATAGTTTATTGAGCCATAAATTTGGTTTAGGGGCTCAATTTTTCCCAAATATCACACCTAATTGTAAAAAATAACTAATTAGATTAACTCATTATAGAATCAAACTTAGTTTTTCCCCAAATCATATATTTCTCTTATAGGGGTTTAAATTGGCCTCAAATGCCTCTTGGATTAAATGAATCAACTCTTTGGTTAGTTATATATGACATGATGTTAGGGTTAATTTCACTCTAAATCACATTGAATATATAATTTAAAATACATTCACATGGCTCATTTTGACCCTAATTATCTTGATAATTGAGCTAATCAACATTTACATTCATTAACTAATGAATTTAAGTTTATTGAGCTCAAAACCACATTCTATACATGTAAAAATTATATATAAATAAATTATGTTTCTTTGATTCAATTGAGATAATGAAATTTGAGATGATCAACCCCAAATCAAATTTTATATTCATGTGATTATGTTGAAGGAGCTTGAAATAACTCTAATTTAATTCAGATGCACAACTATATTGGTACTCCAAATGCTAAGTGTTGGCCATAGGTTTAAAAAAATCATTTTACCACATATTGTGATAAAATAAGTTATATCATAAAATGTTTAATGTGCTACACCTTAAAACCAAGTAATTATAAGTAGTGAAGTCAACATATTAAAATGCCTATAAAATTTTTGAAGTCTAATGTGGCACCATGACACTTTAATTCACTATCCAAGGATAGGGACCTTTCTCATATCACATGAAATAACACCACTATTAGGGAGATCAATAACATATAAGATCATATATAAAGTTTTATGTAAAGAGAAAATTTTTGTTTTTGGGTGTTATGAATATATAACACAATCACATTATTAATGTGATCATATTATTAATTAACACTATCTCAGTACTAATGTAGTTAATAATGTTATTATGTTATTAATATGATCATGTTATTTTAATTTTAATTCAAATCCTACACTTTTAGGTTGGGAATGGCTTACATTCCCAAGCTAAAGGCTTGGACTTGTCAATCTATAGTCGAGTCTAAGAGTTATGATAAAAAAATAAAATAAAATGTTGGTCACTAAATACACTAAAAATTTCAATGTGAAAATTCAAAAAATTAATACCATCATGATGATCATGCTTTCCTCTTTCAAAAAATATGATTTTTATAATTTTTGGAGTAATTTAAGGTTTCAAACTATGTTGATTTTTGACTATACCTTTTTCATGCCACTACATGCCATAAATATACATGCCTATACATCTTCATGTAATTTTTATTTCATTAATACAAGTGAAAAAAAAGTTACATAGTCACAAACTAGGTCTAATTCTACACACATTAAAAAAAAACCTGATTTTCATTTTTTTGAGGTAGTTAGGCATGCCATATAGATGACTATCCATTTTTTTGTCAGTTTTCAAGATCTATTTACTTGAAAAATTTATAAAAAATTATTCATAAAAAAATATATAAAATATATTGGTCACAAACTATAAGACCTTATCTAAATTTTTCCCAATTTTTTTCAAATAATAGTAGATACTACTCAAAAATGGTCTCCCACATGGTTGACTATCTACTCTATTTTTAAAAAATAAATAGGAGTTCCTCTTAAAATCTTAGATGTTTCACCTAGTTATAGTTAACCATTTTTTAGACTAAAAATCCTACATTTCATGTTTTTACACTATCTTCAAATTTGTCATGTAGACATCTCAAATTATCTAAAGAAGTTTAAATTTATGAAATTTTTGGAAAATCATGTACACGAGTAGGCCAGTTTTTGTCTCGCAAATTTGTGTAGTTACCTTAGTTACTATTATTATGATATATCCTAAATTTTAATCTAGGTTCTCATGAAATTTTGAAATATCATTCTCAGCCTAAGATTTAATAAACCCATAAATATAAAAAAAATCAAATCTTAAATAAAAAAAAGATACATCTTTTTTATCAGCTGGGTTTTTAAATTTCTTTAAAAAATTACCTTGACATTTTTTATCAGTGGATTATGGGTTTAGGTCCCACAAATAATTAAAAGAATGTGGTTACTTAATGAAGTTCCATGTAATAATTCTATAAATTTGAGAATATTTTTATGCTTGAATGATTGATTGATAGATTTGATAGGATGATGGATGATAGGTTTCTCTAGAATTTTTCATTCCAACAATACATGATGATCCTAGATGAAGGATGAAATGGAGGATTTATATATTTATAAGTTGATGTATTAATTTATTGGTAAAATACATTAAATAATTTGTTTTAGGATTGAATGAATTTTTTTATGGAAGTGGTCAAATGATTAATGACATTTTTGATTGGTTGTTGAATGAATTTAATGTATTGAATGTGTTTGTTATAGAGTTGAATGTCTTAAATGAAGTTGTTTTATTTTTTTAACATCTTCAATTAGGTTATTTGAATGGTTCAATGTTTTAAATTAGGGTTTTTTTAATGGTTGAATATTTTAAATAGGTTTGTTAATGGTTAATGAGGTTGTTAAATGTGATAAAATAAGGTTACTAAATGATTTAAATGATGTTGATTGAATGGGATGATAAGTTAAATATTTATGTCATTATTTTATTTTTTATTTGGAAATATGTGTGTGGATTAAATGTTGACTAATTAACTAATTAGCATTTAGTTATTACTTAATTAATTGAAGTGTAATATTCATGGGACTTTATGGAATTATTCGATTACTTAGCTAGTCATGTTGTAATTAGGGTGATATAAATATGGATTTATAATGATAAGTGCATTAGATGATAAGTTATATATGATTAATGTTGGTTTTATAATATTAGTGATGCCATTAAAGTGGTGCAATTTAGGTGTCTAAATTAAATTTTTACGTCAAATGAATAACTTGGATTTTTTCTAATCCTTTAGTTCCCAACCATGTGCATGATTTTTGAATTAATATGCCTTAAGGGTGGGGTGATAACATAAAATTAGTTATTTTGAAGAGGATACTACAATTTGGGGTTTAAAATAAAAATGTATAAAAAAACA